>CM049573.1:30209044-30436590 GCA_027123335.1 Amphiprion clarkii | reverse complement strand
AATTCATGATGATTTTTTTTTCAAAGAAAACCTTTCTGGAGTGTTTTTCACGCCCTCCTTTACATTATTTCATCATATGGTACGTTTTTACAACATGTTTGAAAAATTGCATTTTTTTTCGACATAGTATAGTAAGGCGTTTTTTTTGCGCCAAAATTCATGATGATTTTTTTTTCAAAGAAAACCTTTCTGGAGTGTTTTTCACGCCCTCCTTTACATTATTTCATCATATGGCACGTTTTTACAACATGTTTGAAAAATCGCATTTTTTTTCGACAGTATAGTAAGGCGGTTTTTTTGCGCCAAAATTCATGATGATTTTTTTTTCAAAGAAAACCTTTCTGGAGTGTTTTTCACGCCCTCCTTTACATTATTTCATCATATGGCACGTTTTTACAACATGTTTGAAAAATCGCATTTTTTTTCGACATAGTATAGTAAGGCGTTTTTTTTGCGCCAAAATTCATGATGATTTTTTTTTCAAAGAAAACCTTTCTGGAGTGTTTTTCACGCCCTCCTTTACATTATTTAATCATATGGCACGTTTTTACAACATGTTTGAAAAATCGATTTTTTTTCGACATAGTATAGTAAGGCGTTTTTTGGCGCCAAAATTCATGATGATTTTTTTTTCAAAGAAAACCTTTCTGGAGTGTTTTTCATGCCCTCCTTTACATTATTTCATCATATGGCACGTTTTTACAACATGTTTGAAAAATTGCATTTTTTTTCGACATAGTATAGTAAGGCGTTTTTTTTGCGCCAAAATTCATGATGATTTTTTTTTCAAAGAAAACCTTTCTGGAGTGTTTTTCACGCCCTCCTTTACATTATTTCATCATATGGCACGTTTTTACAACATGTTTGAAAAATTGCATTTTTTTTTCGACATAGTATAGTAAGGCGTTTTTTTTGCGCCAAAATTCATGATGATTTTTTTTTCAAAGAAAACCTTTCTGGAGTGCTTTTCATGCCCTCCTTTACATTATTTCATCATATGGCACGTTTTTACAACATGTTTGAAAAATCGCATTTTTTTTCGACATAGTATAGTAAGGCGTTTTTTTTGCGCCAAAATTCATGATGATTTTTTTTTCAAAGAAAACCTTTCTGGAGTGTTTTTCACGCCCTCCTTTACATTATTTCATCATATGGCACGTTTTTACAACATGTTTGAAAAATCGCATTTTTTTTCGACATAGTATAGTAAGGCGTTTTTTTTGCGCCAAAATTCATGATGATTTTTTTTTCAAAGAAAACCTTTCTGGAGTGTTTTTCACGCCCTCCTTTACATTATTTCATCATATGGCACGTTTTTACAACATGTTTGAAAAATTGCATTTTTTTTCGACATAGTATAGTAAGGCGTTTTTTTTGCGCCAAAATTCATGATGATTTTTTTTTCAAAGAAAACCTTTCTGGAGTGTTTTTCACGCCCTCCTTTACATTATTTCATCATATGGCACGTTTTTACAACATGTTTGAAAAATTGCATTTTTTTTTCGACATAGTATAGTAAGGCGTTTTTTTTGCGCCAAAATTCATGATGATTTTTTTTTCAAAGAAAACCTTTCTGGAGTGTTTTTCACGCCCTCCTTTACATTATTTCATCATATGGCACGTTTTTACAACATGTTTGAAAAATCGCATTTTTTTTCGACATAGTATAGTAAGGCGTTTTTTTTGCGCCAAAATTCATGATGATTTTTTTTTCAAAGAAAACCTTTCTGGAGTGTTTTTCACGCCCTCCTTTACATTATTTCATCATATGGCATGTTTTTACAACATGTTTGAAAAATCGCATTTTTTTTCGACATAGTATAGTAAGGCGTTTTTTTTGCGCCAAAATTCATGATGATTTTTTTTTCAAAGAAAACCTTTCTGGAGTGTTTTTCACGCCCTCCTTTACATTATTTCATCATATGGCACGTTTTTACAACATGTTTGAAAAATCGCATTTTTTTTCGACATAGTATTAGTAAGGCGTTTTTTTTGCGCCAAAATTCATGATGATTTTTTTTTCAAAGAAAACCTTTCTGGAGTGTTTTTCACGCCCTCCTTTACATTATTTCATCATATGGCACGTTTTTACAACATGTTTGAAAAATCGCATTTTTTTTCGACATAGTATAGTAAGGCGTTTTTTTTGCGCCAAAATTCATGATGATTTTTTTTTCAAAGAAAACCTTTCTGGAGTGTTTTTCATGCCCTCCTTTACATTATTTCATCATATGGCACGTTTTTACAACATGTTTGAAAAATCGCATTTTTTTTCGACATAGTATAGTAAGGCGTTTTTTTTGCGCCAAAATTCATGATGATTTTTTTTTCAAAGAAAACCTTTCTGGAGTGTTTTTCACGCCCTCCTTTACATTATTTCATCATATGGCACGTTTTTACAACATGTTTGAAAAATTGCATTTTTTTTCGACATAGTATAGTAAGGCGTTTTTTTTGCGCCAAAATTCATGATGATTTTTTTTTCAAAGAAAACCTTTCTGGAGTGTTTTTCATGCCCTCCTTTACATTATTTCATCATATGGCACGTTTTTACAACATGTTTGAAAAATCGCATTTTTTTTCGACATAGTATAGTAAGGCGTTTTTTTTGCGCCAAAATTCATGATGATTTTTTTTTCAAAGAAAACCTTTCTGGAGTGTTTTTCACGCCCTCCTTTACATTATTTCATCATATGGCACGTTTTTACAACATGTTTGAAAAATCGCATTTTTTTTCGACATAGTATAGTAAGGCGTTTTTTTTGCGCCAAAATTCATGATGATTTTTTTTTCAAAGAAAACCTTTCTGGAGTGTTTTTCACGCCCTCCTTTACATTATTTCATCATATGGCACGTTTTTACAACATGTTTGAAAAATCGCATTTTTTTTCGACATAGTATAGTAAGGCGTTTTTTTTGCGCCAAAATTCATGATGATTTTTTTTTCAAAGAAAACCTAAATGACAGACTAAATGGCAGAAATCCACAACTGTAATTTTTTTTCAGGACTCGGTTTTTAAATCTCAAAACAATCCATGTGACTCCAAAAACTCAACAGCTTTACAAACTCTAAGATTAAACTGTCCACAAGGATCCAAAATAAGTTGGACTTCTACATGAGAGCTTTAATTATTCTTCATCTACTTCCTGAAAAGTTTGGTCAATAAAAAACACAAATCTAATATTTTCAGCTGAACTAAAGACAGACTTTGTGATTTTTCTGCTCACATGTGTTGTTGTAAACTTCCTCTTTCAAATAAACAGCCTCCTATCCCCCTGGAAACCAGCGTTTGTCCACCCTCCAGCACAAAGGCTGAAGTCCAGCCTCCTGAGAAAAACGGTCGAGTCGAGACACAAGCTAAAAAAAACCCTCAAAAACGAGAAAAAATAGATGATAAATGCGCAAAAAAAAGAAGATTTAGTATCTGAGCAAATAGCTCAGGGGATAAGAAGACAGACTACCAAGTGGAAGGTTGCAGGTTCAAGACCTGCCAATGGCCCTTTTCTTTCTTTGTCAGGATTTTCATAAAAATTTAAGAAGGGTCTGGTTTTGAACCAGCGACCTGCAGCTCCACAGGCAAATCCTTAACTCACTGAGCTACAAATCAGATAAAAAGAAATAATTTCGTCGTCCCTTTGGCATCGTAGTTTCTGAAGTCACCACATGGGTGGAGCCAAGGCAGAGTCTGGGTGGAGTCAGGGCGGAGAGTAGGTGGGGAGGTGGGTGGCGGCCTCCCCCCTCTACTCCCCCACCTTTCCCCACCACCCACCACACCTTCCCCCGCCCCACGAGTTCTTTGAGTCTCCATGAGTTCTGCGAGTCTCCACGGGTTTTCCCCAGTTTCTGGAGTTTCCACCGGGTCCGAGGCAGAACAAGTTGTCATGAAGAGGTGTTGAAGTCAGCCAGGATGGACTGACTTTTTACAGCGACTAGAAGGAAGACCACTGGAAGAGCAGGTCTTCAACCACCATCCATAAAATCCATGGAGTCGGCTCCAGAGAAATGAAGGGAGGTCATCAACCTGCATCCAGATGTTTAACTTGATATCTTTACTTGGAGATTTTTAGCACCACAAATCTTTAGTATCACACTTTATTATCATTTATTAGGACTTTAATGGAATCCACCAGCATTTTTAGTTTTTGTTGACAAACTTTATTCTTGTCGTCGTGAGACTGCAGTATTTAAAACTCTTCCTTCTATTTGACCTCATGTTTATTGGTTTTAGTGGAGAAACTTATTTTAGTTGTCAGTTAGTCTCCAAAAAAACAAATAATAAATTGGATTAGTCAAGAGGTTTAAATTTCTTACTTTGTCATATTTTAAATATGAGAAAAAAAAATATAACAATAAAGCGTCTTGAGACTGTTTGACCTGTAATTGGTGTTATATAAATAAAACTGAATTTAAATTGTATGTATCTTGTAATGTTGGAGTAATTCAGCCATATATGTTGGAAAACACATTTTCTTTGTCCATTAATCTGTTGATTGTTTTCTCCAGTAATTAATTTCTTGTTTTGGTTTATAAAATGTCAAACCCAATTATATTCAGTTTACTGTCATAAAAACCAAAAAGATTTACATTCATGATGCAGGAATCAGGCAGTTTTTCACTTTTTATCTTAGTTTAGTCAGAAAGATAGTTGATAATGTGTGAATTGTTGCAGCTTGTGAGCCGGAAAAGGTTTTAATCTTTGGGGCCGAGTGTCAAAAAACATTTAGACACCAACATCAACAAAACACTCAAAGATTTGAACATCATTAAAGGGAAATCCAACTTTTGCATGACAATGCATTAAAGGACATTTATTTCCAACGTAAATGTGTGATATTCATCCTCTGCAGCTTTCTCTTCACATCGTCTTCCACCTGGACTGCTTTGGTCGGGAGCATGTGCAACAAACATTTGAAAAACTGTACATTAACATCAATGAATTACACTGAAGTTTAATCTCTACATAAATGAGACTATGTCTGGATGTGCTGCTCTGTCATTAACTCCTAAGTTTAGGGAAAGTTCAAACAAAAGAGGACAGTTCAGATAAGACTTGAGAATGAGCTTATTTTGAACAAACATCTCAGACTTTCTGAGCTTCAGCACCTCTAGCAAGATACTTTAACAACAAGCAACTCAAGAGATCCAGAAGTTGAAGAGAGTTAGCTTTAGCTGAGCCAAAGAACATGTGGGACGCTAACCTAGCAAACATTTCAGACTTTTCTCTGTGAATTCTGAGAAATAATTTCCTATTTAATGACAGAGCTATACATCTTAACTCAGTCTCATTAAAACAGACTCTAATTCAGTCGCATCCATCCATATTAAAGTGCAGTTACCCAAAATGTTTGTTGCATGAGCTCCAACAAAACCTGTCCAGGTCAAAAGCCACTTTGACAAACAGGAAGTGGATGATTCCAAGCAGATTTATAGAAGGGGGAACTGGACTGTACTAAGTGTGGTGGAGTATAGAGGGGTGTTCTGTGGGTTTTTGAGGCTGATAATGATTATTCGTGAGACATTTGGAGTAGATATTCATTTGCAGTAAATGAAAGTATTTAAAATCTTGGAGTTAAACTTAGAAGAACACAAACTCTAACAGAAAACTTTGTTGATACGTTTTTGTTTTGTTTACAGATGTTAAGTTAACCCTTTAACATCCTCATCAAGAAAAAGGCAATGAAAAAATTATTTCTTTATATTTCTTATCTCTTTGGGGCACTAATAACAACAAACAATGTTTTTTTTATGAAGAGACCCAGCGATTTTTAAAATATTGACCTCTACCAAACGGTTGAGAAAATTTGTTTTACCCTTTCAAATCTTTTTTTAATTTTTTCAAGTTATTTTGTTGGTTTTTATTTAGGCACAGTGAGAGAGAGACAAGAAACAGGGTAGAAGAGTGGGGAGAAGACATACAACAAAGGGCCGTGAGTGGGAATTGAACCCGGGCCACTGTGTCAGAGACCAGCCCCTGCACATGGATTGCCGGCTTAACCTGTTGAGCTATACAGGGGTGTTATTGTCACAATTCAAATGACAAATTTGTGTTCAGCAACTCCTTAGGCATCATAATATGTCAAAAGTATTACTTTACCTTTGAAAATCACAGCAAACAGAGGCCTCATGTGAGGAGTGATTTTCCTCGTGCTAACTTCCTGTGAGCAGACTCTGCATGCTATTTCAAAACACAGTGACATCTACTGGACGTTTTTTTGTATAATGTACCTTAGAGTGGTACATAATGAGGGGCAGAGATGGCTGAAACAGGTGGACTTAAGTAAAACATATTTTTCAATAAGATTTAGAGTTGAAAAATGACATTTTTCGACATAGTATACTATGACATTTTTTTGCGCCAAAATTCATGATGATTTTTTTTTCAAAGAAAACCTTTCTGGAGTGTTTTTCACGCCCTCCTTTACATTATTTCATCATATGGCACGTTTTTACAACATGTTTGAAAAATCGCATTTTTTTTCGACATAGTATAGTAAGGCGTTTTTTTTGCGCCAAAATTCATGATGATTTTTTTTTCAAAGAAAACCTTTCTGGAGTGTTTTTCACGCCCTCCTTTACATTATTTCATCATATGGCACGTTTTTACAACATGTTTGAAAAATTGCATTTTTTTTCGACATAGTATAGTAAGGCGTTTTTTTTGCGCCAAAATTCATGATGATTTTTTTTTCAAAGAAAACCTTTCTGGAGTGTTTTTCACGCCCTCCTTTACATTATTTCATCATATGGCACGTTTTTACAACATGTTTGAAAAATCGCATTTTTTTTCGACATAGTATAGTAAGGCGTTTTTTTTGCGCCAAAATTCATGATGATTTTTTTTTTCAAAGAAAACCTTTCTGGAGTGTTTTTCACGCCCTCCTTTACATTATTTCATCATATGGCACGTTTTTACAACATGTTTGAAAAATCGCATTTTTTTTCGACATAGTATAGTAAGGCGTTTTTTTTGCGCCAAAATTCATGATGATTTTTTTTTCAAAGAAAACCTTTCTGGAGTGTTTTTCACGCCCTCCTTTACATTATTTCATCATATGGCACGTTTTTACAACATGTTTGAAAAATCGCATTTTTTTTCGACATAGTATAGTAAGGCGTTTTTTTTGCGCCAAAATTCATGATGATTTTTTTTTCAAAGAAAACCTTTCTGGAGTGTTTTTCACGCCCTCCTTTACATTATTTCATCATATGGCACGTTTTTACAACATGTTTGAAAAATCGCATTTTTTTTCGACATAGTATAGTAAGGCGTTTTTTTTGCGCCAAAATTCATGATGATTTTTTTTTCAAAGAAAACCTTTCTGGAGTGTTTTTCACGCCCTCCTTTACATTATTTCATCATATGGCACGTTTTTACAACATGTTTGAAAAATCGCATTTTTTTTCGACATAGTATAGTAAGGCGTTTTTTTTGCGCCAAAATTCATGATGATTTTTTTTTCAAAGAAAACCTTTCTGGAGTGTTTTTCACGCCCTCCTTTACATTATTTCATCATATGGCACGTTTTTACAACATGTTTGAAAAATCGCATTTTTTTTCGACATAGTATAGTAAGGCGTTTTTTTTGCGCCAAAATTCATGATGATTTTTTTTTCAAAGAAAACCTTTCTGGAGTGTTTTTCACGCCCTCCTTTACATTATTTCATCATATGGCACGTTTTTACAACATGTTTGAAAAATTGCATTTTTTTTCGACATAGTATAGTAAGGCGTTTTTTTTGCGCCAAAATTCATGATGATTTTTTTTTCAAAGAAAACCTTTCTGGAGTGTTTTTCACGCCCTCCTTTACATTATTTCATCATATGGCACGTTTTTACAACATGTTTGAAAAATTGCATTTTTTTTCGACATAGTATAGTAAGGCGTTTTTTTGCGCCAAAATTCATGATGATTTTTTTTTCAAAGAAAACCTTTCTGGAGTGTTTTTCACGCCCTCCTTTACATTATTTCATCATATGGCACGTTTTTACAACATGTTTGAAAAATCGCATTTTTTTTCGACATAGTATAGTAAGGCGTTTTTTTTGCGCCAAAATTCATGATGATTTTTTTTTTCAAAGAAAACCTTTCTGGAGTGTTTTTCACGCCCTCCTTTACATTATTTCATCATATGGCACGTTTTTACAACATGTTTGAAAAATTGCATTTTTTTTCGACATAGTATAGTAAGGCGTTTTTTTTGCGCCAAAATTCATGATGATTTTTTTTTCAAAGAAAACCTTTCTGGAGTGTTTTTCACGCCCTCCTTTACATTATTTCATCATATGGCACGTTTTTACAACATGTTTGAAAAATCGCATTTTTTTTCGACATAGTATAGTAAGGCGTTTTTTTTGCGCCAAAATTCATGATGATTTTTTTTTCAAAGAAAACCTTTCTGGAGTGTTTTTCACGCCCTCCTTTACATTATTTCATCATATGGCACGTTTTTACAACATGTTTGAAAAATCGCATTTTTTTTCGACATAGTATAGTAAGGCGTTTTTTTTGCGCCAAAATTCATGATGATTTTTTTTTCAAAGAAAACCTTTCTGGAGTGTTTTTCACGCCCTCCTTTACATTATTTCATCATATGGCACGTTTTTACAACATGTTTGAAAAATCGCATTTTTTTTCGACATAGTATAGTAAGGCGTTTTTTTTGCGCCAAAATTCATGATGATTTTTTTTTCAAAGAAAACCTTTCTGGAGTGTTTTTCACGCCCTCCTTTACATTATTTAATCATATGGCACGTTTTTACAACATGTTTGAAAAATCGCATTTTTTTTCGACATAGTATAGTAAGGCGTTTTTTTGCGCCAAAATTCATGATGATTTTTTTTTCAAAGAAAACCTTTCTGGAGTGTTTTTCATGCCCTCCTTTACATTATTTCATCATATGGCACGTTTTTACAACATGTTTGAAAAATTGCATTTTTTTTCGACATAGTATAGTAAGGCGTTTTTTTTGCGCCAAAATTCATGATGATTTTTTTTTCAAAGAAAACCTTTCTGGAGTGTTTTTCACGCCCTCCTTTACATTATTTCATCATATGGCACGTTTTTACAACATGTTTGAAAAATTGCATTTTTTTTTCGACATAGTATAGTAAGGCGTTTTTTTTGCGCCAAAATTCATGATGATTTTTTTTTCAAAGAAAACCTTTCTGGAGTGTTTTTCACGCCCTCCTTTACATTATTTCATCATATGGCACGTTTTTACAACATGTTTGAAAAATCGCATTTTTTTTCGACATAGTATAGTAAGGCGTTTTTTTTGCGCCAAAATTCATGATGATTTTTTTTTCAAAGAAAACCTTTCTGGAGTGTTTTTCACGCCCTCCTTTACATTATTTCATCATATGGCACGTTTTTACAACATGTTTGAAAAATCGCATTTTTTTTCGACATAGTATAGTAAGGCGTTTTTTTTGCGCCAAAATTCATGATGATTTTTTTTTCAAAGAAAACCTTTCTGGAGTGTTTTTCACGCCCTCCTTTACATTATTTCATCATATGGCACGTTTTTACAACATGTTTGAAAAATTGCATTTTTTTTCGACATAGTATAGTAAGGCGTTTTTTTTGCGCCAAAATTCATGATGATTTTTTTTTCAAAGAAAACCTTTCTGGAGTGTTTTTCACGCCCTCCTTTACATTATTTCATCATATGGCACGTTTTTACAACATGTTTGAAAAATCGCATTTTTTTTTCGACATAGTATAGTAAGGCGTTTTTTTTGCGCCAAAATTCATGATGATTTTTTTTTCAAAGAAAACCTTTCTGGAGTGTTTTTCACGCCCTCCTTTACATTATTTCATCATATGGCACGTTTTTACAACATGTTTGAAAAATCGCATTTTTTTTCGACATAGTATAGTAAGGCGTTTTTTTTGCGCCAAAATTCATGATGATTTTTTTTTCAAAGAAAACCTTTCTGGAGTGTTTTTCACGCCCTCCTTTACATTATTTCATCATATGGCATGTTTTTACAACATGTTTGAAAAATCGCATTTTTTTTCGACATAGTATAGTAAGGCGTTTTTTTTGCGCCAAAATTCATGATGATTTTTTTTTCAAAGAAAACCTTTCTGGAGTGTTTTTCACGCCCTCCTTTACATTATTTCATCATATGGCACGTTTTTACAACATGTTTGAAAAATCGCATTTTTTTTCGACATAGTATAGTAAGGCGTTTTTTTTGCGCCAAAATTCATGATGATTTTTTTTTCAAAGAAAACCTTTCTGGAGTGTTTTTCACGCCCTCCTTTACATTATTTCATCATATGGCACGTTTTTACAACATGTTTGAAAAATCGCATTTTTTTTCGACATAGTATAGTAAGGCGTTTTTTTTGCGCCAAAATTCATGATGATTTTTTTTTCAAAGAAAACCTTTCTGGAGTGTTTTTCATGCCCTCCTTTACATTATTTCATCATATGGCACGTTTTTACAACATGTTTGAAAAATCGCATTTTTTTTCGACATAGTATAGTAAGGCGTTTTTTTTGCGCCAAAATTCATGATGATTTTTTTTTCAAAGAAAACCTTTCTGGAGTGTTTTTCACGCCCTCCTTTACATTATTTCATCATATGGCACGTTTTTACAACATGTTTGAAAAATCGCATTTTTTTTCGACATAGTATAGTAAGGCGTTTTTTTTGCGCCAAAATTCATGATGATTTTTTTTTCAAAGAAAACCTTTCTGGAGTGTTTTTCATGCCCTCCTTTACATTATTTCATCATATGGCACGTTTTTACAACATGTTTGAAAAATCGCATTTTTTTTCGACATAGTATAGTAAGGCGTTTTTTTTGCGCCAAAATTCATGATGATTTTTTTTTCAAAGAAAACCTTTCTGGAGTGTTTTTCACGCCCTCCTTTACATTATTTCATCATATGGCACGTTTTTACAACATGTTTGAAAAATCGCATTTTTTTTCGACATAGTATAGTAAGGCGTTTTTTTTGCGCCAAAATTCATGATGATTTTTTTTTCAAAGAAAACCTTTCTGGAGTGTTTTTCACGCCCTCCTTTACATTATTTCATCATATGGCACGTTTTTACAACATGTTTGAAAAATCGCATTTTTTTTCGACATAGTATAGTAAGGCGTTTTTTTTGCGCCAAAATTCATGATGATTTTTTTTTCAAAGAAAACCTAAATGACAGACTAAATGGCAGAAATCCACAACTGTAATTTTTTTTCAGGACTCGGTTTTTAAATCTCAAAACAATCCATGTGACTCCAAAAACTCAACAGCTTTACAAACTCTAAGATTAAACTGTCCACAAGGATCCAAAATAAGTTGGACTTCTACATGAGAGCTTTAATTATTCTTCATCTACTTCCTGAAAAGTTTGGTCAATAAAAAACACAAATCTAATATTTTCAGCTGAACTAAAGACAGACTTTGTGATTTTTCTGCTCACATGTGTTGTTGTAAACTTCCTCTTTCAAATAAACAGCCTCCTATCCCCCTGGAAACCAGCGTTTGTCCACCCTCCAGCACAAAGGCTGAAGTCCAGCCTCCTGAGAAAAACGGTCGAGTCGAGACACAAGCTAAAAAAAAACCTCAAAAACGAGAAAAAATAGATGATAAATGCGCAAAAAAAAGAAGATTTAGTATCTGAGCAAATAGCTCAGGGGATAAGAAGACAGACTACCAAGTGGAAGGTTGCAGGTTCAAGACCTGCCACTGGCCCTTTTCTTTCTTTGTCAGGATTTTCATAAAAATTTAAGAAGGGTCTGGTTTTGAACCAGCGACCTGCAGCTCCACAGGCAAATCCTTAACTCACTGAGCTACAAATCAGACAAAGAGAAATAATTTCGTCGTCCCTTTGGCATCGTAGTTTCTGAAGTCACCACATGGGTGGAGCCAAGGCAGAGTCTGGGTGGAGTCAGGGCGGAGAGTAGGTGGGGAGGTGGGTGGCGGCCTCCCCCCTCTACTCCCCCACCTTTCCCCACCACCCACCACACCTTCCCCCGCCCCACGAGTTCTTCGAGTCTCCATGAGTTCTGCGAGTCTCCACGGGTTTTCCCCAGTTTCTGGAGTTTCCACCGGGTCCGAGGCAGAACAAGTTGTCATGAAGAGGTGTTGAAGTCAGCCAGGATGGACTGACTTTTTACAGCGACTAGAAGGAAGACCACTGGAAGAGCAGGTCTTTAACCACCATCCATAAAATCCATGGAGTCGGCTCCAGAGAAATGAAGGGAGGTCATCAACCTGCATCCAGATGTTTAACTTGATATCTTTACTTGGAGATTTTTAGCACCACAAATCTTTAGTATCACACTTTATTATCATTTATTAGGACTTTAATGGAATCCACCAGCATTTTTAGTTTTTGTTGACAAACTTTATTCTTGTCGTCGTGAGACTGCAGTATTTAAAACTCTTCCTTCTATTTGACCTCATGTTTATTGGTTTTAGTGGAGAAACTTATTTTAGTTGTCAGTCTCCAAAAAAACAAATAATAAATTGGATTAGTCAAGAGGTTTAAATTTCTTACTTTGTCATATTTTAAATATGAGAAAAAAAAGTATAACAATAAAGCATCTTGAGACTGTTTGACCTGTAATTGGTGTTATATAAATAAAACTGAATTTAAATTGTATGTATCTTGTAATGTTGGAGTAATTCAGCCATATATGTTGGAAAACACATTTTCTTTGTCCATTAATCTGTTGTGTTTTCTCCAGTAATTAATTTCTTGTTTTGGTTTATAAAATGTCAAACCCAAATATATTCAGTTTACTGTCATAAAAACCAAAAAGATTTACATTCATGATGCAGGAATCAGGCAGTTTTTCACTTTTTATCTTAGTTTAGTCAGAAAGATAGTTGATAATGTGTGAATTGTTGCAGCTTGTGAGCCGGAAAAGGTTTTAATCTTTGGGGCCGAGTGTCAAAAAACATTTAGACACCAACATCAACAAAACACTCAACAAAGATTTGAACATCATTAAAGAGAAATCCAACTTTTGCATGACAATGCATTAAAGGACATTTATTTCCAACGTAAATGTGTGATATTCATCCTCTGGAGCTTTCTCTTCACATCATCTTCCAACTGGGCTGGTTTGGTCGGGAGCATGTGCAACAAACCTTTGAAAAACTGCACATTAACATCAATGAATTACACTGAAGTTTAATCTCTACATAAATGAGACCGAGTCTGGATGTGCTGCTCTGTCATTAACTCCTAAGTTTAGGGAAAGTTCAAACAAAAGAGGACAGTTCAGATAAGACTTGAGAATGAGCTTATTTTGAACAAACATCTCAGACTTTCTGAGCTTCAGCACCTCTAGCAAGATACTTTAACAACAAGCAACTCAAGAGATCCAGAAGTTGAAGAGAGTTAGCTTTAGCTGAGCCAAAGAACATGTGGGACGCTAACCTAGCAAACATTTCAGACTTTTCTCTGTGAATTCTGAGAAATAATTTCCTATTTAATGACAGAGCTACACATCTTAACTCAGTCTCATTAAAACAGACTCTAATTCAGTAGCATCCATCCATATTAAAGTGCAGTTACCCAAAATGTTTGTTGCATGAGCTCCAACAAAACCTGTCCAGGTCGAAGGCCACTTTGACAAACAGGAAGTGGACGATTCCAAGCAGATTTATAGAAGGGGGAACTGGACTGTACTAAGTGTGGTGGAGTATAGAGGGGTGTTCTGTGGGTTTTTGAGGCTGATAATGATTATTCGTGAGACATTTGGAGTAGATATTCATTTGCAGTAAATGAAAGTATTTAAAATCTTGGAGTTAAACTTAGAAGAACACAAACTCTAACAGAAAACTTTGTTGATACGTTTTTGTTTTGTTTACAGATGTTAAGTTAACCCTTTAACATCCTCATCAAGAAAAAGGCAATGAAAAAATTATTTCTTTATATTTCTTATCTCTTTGGGGCACTAATAACAACAAACAATGTTTTTTTTATGAAGAGACCCAGCGATTTTTAAAATATTGACCTCTACCAAACGGTTGAGAAAATTTGTTTTACCCTTTCAAATCTTTTTTTTAATTTTTTCAAGTTATTTTGTTGGTTTTTATTTAGGCACAGTGAGAGAGAGACAAGAAACAGGGTAGAAGAGTGGGGAGAAGACATACAACAAAGGGCCGTGAGTGGGAATTGAACCCGGGCCACTGTGTCAGAGACCAGCCCCTGCACATGGATTGCCGGCTTAACCTGTTGAGCTATACAGGGGTGTTATTGTCACAATTCAAATGACAAATTTGTGTTCAGCAACTCCTTAGGCATCATAATATGTCAAAAGTATTACTTTACCTTTGAAAATGACAGCAAACAGAGGCCTCATGTGAGGAGTGATTTTCCTCGTGCTAACTTCCTGTGAGCAGACTCTGCATGCTATTTCAAAACACAATGACATCTACTGGACGTTTTTTGTATAATGTACCTTAGAGTGGTACATAATGAGGGGCAGAGATGGCTGAAACAGGTGGACTTAAGTAAAACATATTTTTCAATAAGATTTAGAGTTGAAAAATGACATTTTTCGACATAGTATACTATGACATTTTTTTGCGCCAAAATTCATGATGATTTTTTTTTCAAAGAAAACCTTTCTGGAGTGTTTTTCACGCCCTCCTTTACATTATTTCATCATATGGCACGTTTTTACAACATGTTTGAAAAATCGCATTTTTTTTCGACATAGTATAGTAAGGCGTTTTTTTTGCGCCAAAATTCATGATGATTTTTTTTTCAAAGAAAACCTTTCTGGAGTGTTTTTCACGCCTCCTTTACAATATTTCACCATATGGCAGGTTTTTACAACATGTTTGAAAAATCGCATTTTTTTTCGACATAGTATAGTAAGGCGTTTTTTTTGCGCCAAAATTCATGATGATTTTTTTTTCAAAGAAAACCTTTCTGGAGTGTTTTTCACGCCCTCCTTTACATTATTTCATCATATGGCACGTTTTTACAACATGTTTGAAAAATCGCATTTTTTTTCGACATAGTATAGTAAGGCGTTTTTTTTGCGCCAAAATTCATGATGATTTTTTTTTCAAAGAAAACCTTTCTGGAGTGTTTTTCACGCCCTCCTTTACATTATTTCATCATATGGCACGTTTTTACAACATGTTTGAAAAATCGCATTTTTTTTCGACATAGTATAGTAAGGCGTTTTTTTTGCGCCAAAATTCATGATGATTTTTTTTTCAAAGAAAACCTTTCTGGAGTGTTTTTCACGCCCTCCTTTACATTATTTCATCATATGGCACGTTTTTACAACATGTTTGAAAAATCGCATTTTTTTTCGACATAGTATAGTAAGGCGTTTTTTTTGCGCCAAAATTCATGATGATTTTTTTTTCAAAGAAAACCTTTCTGGAGTGTTTTTCACGCCCTCCTTTACATTATTTCATCATATGGCACGTTTTTACAACATGTTTGAAAAATCGCATTTTTTTTCGACATAGTATAGTAAGGCGTTTTTTTTGCGCCAAAATTCATGATGATTTTTTTTTCAAAGAAAACCTTTCTGGAGTGTTTTTCACGCCCTCCTTTACATTATTTCATCATATGGCACGTTTTTACAACATGTTTGAAAAATCGCATTTTTTTCGACATAGTATAGTAAGGCGTTTTTTTTGCGCCAAAATTCATGATGATTTTTTTTTCAAAGAAAACCTTTCTGGAGTGTTTTTCACGCCCTCCTTTACATTATTTCATCATATGGCACGTTTTTACAACATGTTTGAAAAATCGCATTTTTTTTCGACATAGTATAGTAAGGCGTTTTTTTTGCGCCAAAATTCATGATGATTTTTTTTTCAAAGAAAACCTTTCTGGAGTGTTTTTCACGCCCTCCTTTACATTATTTCATCATATGGCACGTTTTTACAACATGTTTGAAAAATCGCATTTTTTTTCGACATAGTATAGTAAGGCGTTTTTTTTGCGCCAAAATTCATGATGATTTTTTTTTCAAAGAAAACCTTTCTGGAGTGTTTTTCACGCCCTCCTTTACATTATTTCATCATATGGCACGTTTTTACAACATGTTTGAAAAATCGCATTTTTTTTCGACATAGTATAGTAAGGCGTTTTTTTTTGCGCCAAATTCATGATGATTTTTTTTCAAAGAAAATGTGCACAGCTTACTGACTCTCACAAAAACAAACCACATACAGGACAAAAAGGATTAATACACTCACTGAAGCGCCGTCGCTCATGCTGGTAGCCCGTCTGCGTCACATGACCAGAGGAGCACCACGTGATTGGCTGGGCGTTGGTTCGATTTTGGCCAGGATCGATTGTTTATGCCTGAGTCCCCCATGTGAACAGCAAATTTTTTGACAGCGAATTTTTTGACATTGAATTTTTTGATGGCGAATTTTGAACATTGAATTTTTTGATGGCGAATTTTGAACATTGAATTTTTTGATGGTGAATTTTGAAGACATCGAATTTTTTTGTGGCGAATTTTGAAGACATTGAATTTTTAACTGGTTTTTAGAATTTTGATGAGCTAAATTCAGGCATAAAAAATTCACACAAGTAATTCTGATGCAAAAAAATTCAAAGTAACAAATTCAGCAGCTTTTAAAATTCAGAATCTGATGAGTCTGATTTGCTTCCATAGTGTTGCTCTGTAAACTCACTGGTAACTTCAGCTGGGGGCAGCGGGGGGCATAGAGTCTCTCCTGGCTGACTCAGTGCGACAGGTCACCAACAATCACACTCACATTCACACCTGCAGACAATTTAGAATCATCGATGAACCTCAGCATGTTTCTGGACTGTGGGAGGAAGCTGGAGAACCTGGAGAAAACCCACACATGCACAAGGAGAACATGGAGACTCCATGCAGAAAGATCCCAGGAAGACTGGGACGTGAACCAGGGACCTTCTAGCTGCAAGGTGACAGTGCTAACCACCAAGCCACTGTGCAGACTCTAGCTGGACTTTTATTTATGTATGTCTGTGTTGTGTTGCTCTTGTGATGACTGCTTCAGTTGCATTGTGTTTCATTTCAATTAAGAGTTCTTACACGAAAATTGTAAGCAACACACATCAGTAATCATTAATAGTAATCATCGGACTTTGGCAAGACAGACAGGATACACTGCAGCCCAGGACCTTCACATGATCCTAGAAAGTAACTCTGAACCATCAGATTCTGAACCCTCTCATACTGAAGATGATGATGACTATATGAGTGGACCAGATGAAGCTTCAGAAACTGAAGGCCATGAGTCTGATCCTGAATCAGATATGGATGATTCAGCTCAACATTCGCACCAGCTCTTAAAAGGTGATGCTACCTCTACCCAAGAGAAGCTGACCGGAAGATCCACAAGCCTGCACCATGTGTGCCAATAATGTCTGTAAGGACCATTCCACCCACAGTGTTGAGCAATGAATGTCTATAACTGTGCAGAGGAATGAAAGTGTTACATACTTTAAGCTCAAACATTGTGTGTTTTTTTTCAAGTTTGACATTGTTTTGTGAACTGATGATTAATGTGTTTTTCGTTGGACCCATGTTTTTACCATAAACATCATCCTATTATCACGAGGTCTGCTTGGACCCCAGTGGCAAAGAGGGCAGTTTTAATCAAAAGGACCATATATATGCTATTCTGCTACCAACCATTAATGTCTCCTTACTTTGTACCATCAGAGCTATAATGGATCGTATTAATTCCATTTCCTGCACATGATTCTGCACCAAAAATCACAAAAGTATGAAAATAGTGAAAATGTTGTGTTACTCTTATTTCATTTTCTCTTGAATAAAAACATAAGTCACCCAAGTTTCATTGTTTCTTTCATATTTTTATCTACAGACGACACACTTTTGAAGAAAATATATATTGAGAGGATATGGACAGATGCAGAAATGTGAAACAGATGAAACATGACTGGGGTCCAGCTGGAGCCCCAGTGTACAGTGTAGGTTTTGCCACGTGTACTGATGAGAGTTAATCATATTTCTCCGCAGAGAGAATGTAGAAAAGCATACGGGGAAGGAGCAGCTGAGCACTGTGTTCATGTGTTTATTCCTGAGGTGAGTTGGTCAGAGTAGGGCAGGACTTCAGGAGAAATTAGGACTTTCTAATGTCAATTTGGGCTCAGTTTAATAGAAACCATGCACAAAAAAAGCCTTAGCCACCCGTGTGCTGTAATGACATTAAGCCCCTCCCTTTGACCATCAGTTGTCCAATCATAGCTTAGCAACTGTTACTAGGCCTGTCAAGCTATGGATTTTTTTCTCATGTAGAGGAGTGCACAGAGCTATTTAGATTATGATACTGTGTGTGGTAAGAGTGTGGTGCTTTTATTTTAGCCTTTCCAATTTAACTTTGTATTGATGCTACATGATGTTTATGAGGAATAAACAAAAATCACCAAAGTTGAATACCTGTTCTCCTATGACAGTAGCAGAAATTAAAAAATAACTTGGTACAATAGCAGCTATGTCAAAATGCTAAGTAAAGTATGTGCAAAATGGCTAAGGTCGAGGTGTAGATCAAGGGGAGGGTGTTGTTGACACAGTCTACTTGGTGTAAAAAGGCACAGAAAAAGCAAAAATGCAAAATAACTTGAACAGTTTTAGAATATACCAGTCTAAACTGTCAACCAAACTGCAGCAACCAGACTCCACAGGCAGCAAGAAAAATGTGGACAGGCCAGCAGCCAGCAGCCTCAAACACATCGAGTTGAATTAACACCTGTGAAAGTGGATGTCACAAGTTTCACCAGCCTCCCATAACGTTGCTGCAGGGATGTTGTATTGCATTGTAAATTGTTCCTGTTCCTTTTGTTTACCCCCTGTAGGTTATCGGAGAAAAGAGCTGTCACTTTCAATAACTTGACAACTGATGCATTTTGCAATCTTTCTGCTGATGTAACCTGCGGGAGCTAAGCAGCGACTCAGAGCAGAGGATGTGATCTGCATTATGATACAAAATCAGAAGCAAATATGAACAAGACAAAGCCACAAACACCCCCAGTAGCTGCTTCTGCCACCCAGCCCCTCATCAATAACACAACAGAGAGTTCCAGCAGGAAAGTGAACGCTCTCCCTGCTAATAACCTGCATATAAACAAAGCCGTGGTGGTAATTGGATGTTTATGTCTGTGTGTCTAGCACTCCAGCTGAAAGTGTGAAGTATGTAAGTGCTCGTGTTTCTATTTCTGTCGCCTCGTATTTAGGCGTCACTGTAACACCCTACAAGGCTGGTGGCGGTGTGTGTTTTTACATGTCGCACACATTCAGCGGCATTTTCCAGACTCGTGTTGGCTGCATCACCGGTGGCCAGAACAGACACTTCACATAGCAGTAAACACATCGAGACCCAAGGTCAGCCGCTTGACGTCAGCCTCCGCTTCCATTCTCTGCTGCTTGGAAACACTGGAACATGAAACACACACATACACACACTTTTCACGCATGGAGATCACATTTGGACGTATATGTGTAAACACTCTGTACTGTGAAGGTGCTCTCTAGTCCTCTCTCCCTCCCCATGTCTTCCTCTATCTATCGCACACAAACACATTATCTCCCTCTTTATACATGCGATGAATGGCATTGTTCTGTCTGCTGTCTGTGGTTGATGCAAGCAAGCAGGTTGCCACTGAAATCAATAGACAGCTTTCATACATTAACCAGAGTCACAGAAATCAAAGCCAGGAGTCATTATGAGCCATTCAGAAGAGAGACCTGTTTCCAGTCACAGGAAATGGCTTTTTTGCTCTGAACTGAATTGAATGGCGTTGAAGGAATTAATCTATTTATCATACGCTGTTATTGAACCAAGAATCCAAAACTAAAAATGAAAAATGGTTTATGTCATCATTCATTATTGAATCCAACACAGATGAAGAAATAAAAAGGTTGTTGTACTTTGAATTTCACAGTCAAAGCAAAAGTAGAAAATCCAAAAAATATTCAACAGACTTAATTTGATTTTGAAACCCAGCAGTGGGTCTGACAGGTGTGTTATCTCTAAAAAGTCACCAGAATTATACAATTTATCAAAGCTACAAAGTGCAAAAAAAACATCAAGGAGCCTTTAGTGAATCAGCAGTGACGATTGTGAACTGCAGTTTACACAGAGCAGATAGGACACAAATATAGAAACAAAATAAAATTATAAGTAGAAAAAAATCAATAACAAAATATCCATCACCATTTTATGTAGAATTGGTAACACGTGTGGATGTACAGTGTTGTACAAGATGATTCTAGGGTTTCTTCAATTTTCTTTTTATGTGGTTCTTGACTTTCTTACTGTGCTGTACTGCAAGAAAGACTTCTTGGAGTTCTCTCTACTTTTAGTCCTGACTATATTCTAGCAGCTATGAACTTTTACAAGAGACAGGAAGTATCATGTTGCCATGGATACTGGGAGTTAGATTTTGATCAGTAACATGAGCTGCACTTTATATTTGGAAAGGGTTGAATTATCTACTAACAGTTCCTTTTAGCTGTGTGCTACTGGTCAGACTTTAGAATTACCTTGACAACAGCAAGGATGAACTGTCTGTCTATGACTTTATCACCACTGTAATTCATTTTCATGGAGGAGGGATTCAGTTTTCTCTGTACAATCACCCAGTATATCCACCTGACTCATTTTAAATCAGCCTGATGAGATGCTAACTTACTGGTTTTTCTGGGATTTTCGGTGTGGAACAGAGTGAAATAAAGCCACTTATGATGTGTGATATGAAGAATAAATGATGCTGCTTATGTGAAATAAATCTGTTAATCAAGGGGATCAAATTCCAGAACATTATTCAGGAGCTCATATGCTCCTCTTCCTTGTCCTGTGGGTATCACTCCTCGTTGGTTCTGGTGCACAGCATTGACAACACATGACAGAAACTTGTAAAAGTCCCCCTATGAATCTTATTGGTCCAATTGATGTTTGACCAAAAAATGAATGAAACACTGTTTTCATGGTATGATGCTGGAAGAGTCAGTCAACATGGTGGATTCCATGGTCTGGATTCAGGAATAGTAAATTGCTGGCTGCGCATAAAAATAAACAGCGACCCAACTCTTATTGCTGTTGAGTGGGAAACAGTGGCTGCCAATGAATGCTGAGAACTAAAAAGAAGAAGTGCTAATGCTATCTCGGCTGCCTCAGTTGTTGGTGTGGTTCACAAGACAATACTGCAACAACTTCCACAGACACTAGTGGTCAGCCAGCAGTAGTCAAGCTGACAGATTAGCTCTATAGTCTTTTGGTTGGAGTCTCAGCCAACAATTGCTCATAAATTCAGAATATCATGTTGCATGGAGTTGTTGACTGTCTTCCTCAGCCTTTAGTTTTTCTCTGAGCTGCTCCACAGCTGCATTTCTCACAAAGTAGCTACTGAAAACGAGTTTGCTGCTCATAGTGGTAGATAGAAATATCCTAGTCATTAAAAAGCACTTGACACAACCCCAGGTGTTTCCAAATCAAACAGGACTGGAGTCTTAAGGATTATAACTTTAAGGTATGGAAAAGCTAAGCCCTGTGTAGACTTAAAAGGGAGCTTTAAATTGTTTATGACATAGAGTCAAGGCTGTGTCAGACTAGATTCACTGTAGACAACCACAGTTAGATGGTGAAAGAAAAAAAAAAAACATAAAAGCATCCACAGAAGCTTCTCAAACCTCTCCACTGTCCATCCACATGTTCGGTGAATGTTCCAGACCTCATATTATTCAAAAAATGTGACTAAACTCACCGCCTCCATTACAGTCTTTGTTTATGGTTGTGTTAAAGCTTATAATGTGAAAATAAGAAAGAAAATTATGTGACGAGACAAGAAGACAGACTTTGAAATACTCCCTTAATGGTTAAATCCCCATGTTCACATCATGGATCCAAACTTGACTTTATAAATCCAGCATTTGTTCCACAGTATGAAAGCTCTTAATGTGTCCTGACCCAGCTGGGCCTGACAGATCTGGCTCTGCACACCATTTCAAATTTCATATCTTGTCTCACGACGATTTGTGAAATAGTCACGATCTTTAATCTGTTGATTTGTGGACACAAATGTTCACATTTTCTTCTACCTGGATGCAAAATATGAACTTTAAATATCTGCATTATTGAACAGAGACTCTGTATCACTAACAGACATGACTTTTAAATCACAGTGCACCATATTTAAGGACATGTTGTGTGCCATATCAGGCATTTTAAGGTTTTGGTATACCGTATACAGTCTGTTTTGTTCCATCTGTAATGAGGACTACCAAGACTAAAGAGGATAACAACTTGGCTGCTATTCTACAGTCTGGTTAGTGGAACGGTATTTTATCCATTTTAACTGCCTCTTTACAAAAAATAGTGCTCTGATAAGAGGACCTATGACACTTTGTATTTCTTCTGCTATTTACTGGAAAATCAAACATGTCTTTTTGTCACACCAGGCTTAATCACTGGCCAAACGTGTTCAAATTTTAGTTTTTGTGACCATGTATGCAAAAGAAAAAAGGAAAATTAATGTACACAGATCAATAGATTAAATATTTTGACTAATTTACACATTCCTTCCCACAGAACAGCATGAAATGTATGCAAATGTTTCTCTGCAGTCTTTGTGTGTTGAACTACAACAGTGAAAAATATATAAATGTAAATTCTTACATTTCTTCCTCAATTGTTTTATATGATTGGTCACTTTACGAAACCATTTTTACTCCACCAAGTAATGGCGGAGTTTTGTGACGCTCAGCATACGTTTGTACATCTGTCTGTCTGTCTGTCTGTTAGCAGCATTACTCAAAAATGGACTGATTTGAAAGGATCTGGATGAAATTTTCAGGGAAGGTCAGAAATGACACAAGGACCAAGTGATTAGATTTTAGCAGTGATGCGGCTTATAGTCTGGATTCACGGATTTGCTAAAGATTTCTGCATCATTGCCAGATAGTGGCACAGTGTCACTGTAACCATGACAACAAGTGAACGCTACGTCAGCTGCCTGCTGATGATCACATGATTGTGATCCTACTACAAATCCACCACTGAGGATTTTTCAGGACTTACCCGTCAGAAATGATCCAAGGAATGATTAAATTGTGGGGGTGTTTCTGAGTCCCATCAATTTCTGCCACCCGCTACATATTTAGGTCACGTGATTCGGTATCCGTACATAATGTACACATACAGAACACACGCCTGTGCTCAGTGAAAGGTCATATTTTATTAAAGAGTTCATCCGTTGGAAATGATACAGCGACTGAGCAGCCTTGGCGGAGTACTGCACTCTCTGAGTGCTTTTCTTGTTCTGAACTGTCGACACTAAGGTTCCTCCATTCATAGATCAGTGGCTGTTGTAGCTCTCAATGGGTTTATACACACACTCTCTATATTAAATTAAACATAAAATTCACAACTATGATGCAGCCACAGCTCTTCGCGGAAGCTGTTGACTGTGCAGCGAGCACAAACTCATCATCTCCAGTAAAAGCTGAGTCAAAGAGAACAGTCTGGTATGTAACTGGAAACAGCCTTTGTAAAGTTAAAGTAATAATGAACACTAGCGAAAGCTGTAATTGTTTCCTATCATCTGGATTTTTCTCCGTCACCATCATCTGCTCACCAGGTCGGACAAGAAACAGCTACGTACGACCCTCTCAACATATGAACACTTGTATTTACTTGAACGTGCTCTAAGGCTGCTGTAACGAGACCAAACTGCTTAGTGATA
The DNA here is from genome assembly GCA_027123335.1 of Amphiprion clarkii. NCBI lineage: Eukaryota > Metazoa > Chordata > Actinopteri > Pomacentridae > Amphiprion > Amphiprion clarkii. The sequence continues at coordinate 30,412,878 of CM049573.1, read as the reverse complement.
TTTACTTGGTAAATAAACACAAGATTTAAGATTGCAGTCTCACTGAACATCTTAATCATTTTCAGATTTTGTCAGATGTTATGTAAGTGATCTTTGCAGCAGGATTGTGTAGCGGCTTCTCTGCAACATTGAGTGAACAAAACCTCCTCCTGAGGTCTGTTGTTTGTCGAACTCCAACATTTGGCTTATATGGTGTGGAAAAAATGCAAAGTGGTAATATGAAAAAAAAAAAACTGGCATTGTAGTGGCAAATAACAGCATTGAAGTCCAGAGTTGTAATCGGTGGAAACAGTTCAAAGTCATTGTGTTTGCTGAGAAACTCGCCCTTGATGCTTTACTGGCTCTCCAAGAGACTTCTCTCACAATCCACCACGCTTATGAAATTACAAGCCTTTGTTGAGAGCGGTCATGATCCCCATTGCTCATTGGTGTTACTTTTATGTCCCTGCTGAGAGTACATATGTGATCTGGCAGAACCCAACCCACCAAGACACAAACATTTCTTCCACTGGACTCTACCAAATAAAACTGGTACAAACAAGAACCCAGCTTTCCTACCGTCCCCTCATGCCAGAGCAAAACAAGATGCTGATGCTGCAGAAACACTTCCCAGATGTTTGTCATGAAGTGTAAGAGACTGGCTCTCTGGTATGACCGCTCTGCTGATTGCAATGAGGACAAGGATCATAAAAACCTGTATGTAATCCCCATTGGCTTCTGATGACTCTGTTTTGAATGTCTCATGTACAAAACGAAATAATTAAACACTTATCATGGCATCTGCTGGGTTCCACTCTTGTGAGTAATGTACAGACCACCAGAATGTACTCTGCACATGCTAAATAACTCAGCCATTACAAATTATTTCCATGTGAACACTATTTTCACTCAAGGACTGTGCTTTCATGTTCCAGTACTTGTGTGTGTACATATTTTGGGGGCAATAGTGCATGTATTATTTTGTAGCCTGCTTTGATTTTTTAGGGCTACAAATAGAAACAGTAGCGGACAGAAGGCTTTTCGCTTTCTGACTTGTACGAACCTGGCAGGAGCACTGAAAGTCGTAGTGGTTTCCAGTCTCGATCCCCTGCTGGTACTTCTCATCATTTCTGCAGGAGAAAATAACATGATGTACCGCACATCACGTAACACAGCTTCCAGGTAGGGAACGTTGAGGCCGTCATTCTCTCACGGCCATTTGCTGCAGCTCGACGGGGTCTTGGACGTCACAAGTCATCCATGAAACTTTGAGGGGTTTTACTGTACTGACCTCTCGCTGCTATGCGCTGGCTGTGCGGGAAGAAGCTGAATCCTGTGAGACAAATTAATATTTAGGCACTTGGGGATGTGAGGACAGCTGCTGAAAAGCCGCTTTGACTGTTGGGCCTGCCAAATAAAACAACACAATTCAGTGTCCCATGTGCAGGAAGACGAGAGTCAGATGTTGTTAAGAGTTTTTATGAAATATGATCAGCTGACCATCATATCATTTTCAATCATTGCCGAGTAGCTGAGGAAAATAAAAGCAATCGTGTTTATTTCCCTGCTGAAGTGACGTGAGTCATAGTTTCACTGTGATCTGTTTTTCTCTTCAGCCTCTTTTAGACATGCATTTCCTTCCAGCTGATGGTATCTGGATGTGTCACTTTTCCGTAAAAGACATAAAGGCAGTCTGACAAGGATGGACCTCATAACTTCAAGTTCAACAAGTCTGAAGTGCCTGCCGTTGCATTAATGGACAGACATGCAGATTTTAAGAACATCGTGGTCCCAGACGGACAAGAAGAAAGTTGCCCAAAGGAATTCTAATGTCTGTTGGTAGCCACCATTAAATTAACTCCATATAGTGGCCATCCAGTAATAAACCCGTTTGCTAATGTTGATTTGTAAAGTTCTTTAGATGGTTTGATAAGCTCACTAGCAGTGAAAGTTTAGTCTTTATACCAAATACTGGATGATGAACCGTGGCTCTCCATGACACTGTGTTGTGGATGTCTATCACTTGGACTTATTGGTGAAGCCTAAAGCTACATATCTTTGGTCTGAAACAGCTTTAGATGAGATCATAGACCCAACTTATCAATGCTACCTTTTTGTTCTCTGCAGATTTTAAGCAACAAAACAAAAAGTGGAAATTGCTACAGTCATTTTTATGCAGTTGAACTGTCAATTTTTTAGTTGGTATGATCAAGTCTGCGCTGCTTTTAGCCAAATCAACTGATTATCCATGTCTTTTTTCAACTACTCATTTATTACATTAAGTTTACTATCTCAATAATATATCTCTTACATTTAACTGTCTAAACTGTTTCTGCATTATATTTAGCTTACTATATCGACAACTTCTTTAACTTTTACACTTAACTATATTAACTATTTTCACTTAATGAAAGCTTGCTGGTTCTCATGCGCTTTTAGCATAGCTTTGTGTTTCAGCTGCCTGTAACATCTACAGCTTTGGTTGTATTTGGATGGTTATTTTCCTCCTAAACAGATGTCTGTATACATTCAATGTAATCACAACGTGTATAAGTGCCTCTGGTTGGGAATCTCTGGGTAATGAAACACAGGGAAATCTTTCACTGCAGTGTTTTCAGTAGAATAACACGACGCAACAGGCAAAATGTGCCATAACTAAAAGCGTATTCCTCTTAGTTTATACACAGCACAGCTTGTCATCCTTTGAAGCGCAGCTGTGAACCCAGTTTTTTAAAGGCAGAGGAGGGAGACTCGCCCTGAGCTATGAGGTCCATGTTGGGGTTCCACGTTTACTGTGCAGGAAACATCCAGCGGCGGAGCCTACAGTGTGTTCACCCTTTACACGCTAAGTGAATATATCATCCTCGCTTTCTGGATACATGGAAAAGTCTTCTCACAGTACACACATTCACACCGATGAGCAGGTGTGTGTAGTCTCTCACGCACACTCTTGAACACACATACTCAACGATAAACTAACATTTCGGTCTAACAGAAACAGTCGGGTCTCTGTATTTAGGTGTGGGGTTAACAGATTGCTCCTTGTGACCCGCACATCAAACATTCCCATAAAGGCAGAATCTGGGGAATGCTCTATGGAACATCAGCAGCACGTTTCCTCGTCTGTTCGAGCCTGTGGTGGGGAGAGGATGACAGGATGCAGGTTTAGGAGGGCTGACTCGAGCCTGAGGTTACTGTAAACTTTATGTGAGTGTGCGAGCACATGTGTGTGCGTGAACGTTGCAAGCTGTGGGACACTAACATGTACTTTTGCTACAAATGTTTTAGAGGCATTCTGTGAGGAAGGCTGAAAGCATCTTCTGGGTAATTACACAGTCTGTCAAAGCTAAAGAGAAGGTTCCCTGCGTGACGAGGGCTGGCAGGTGAGTGTGAAGAGTGGAAACCAGACTGTCAGAAATGGGAAGTTGTTGACCAAACATCTGGGAGTGTGTATCTGTGTGCGTCCTGGCACATTCACGTGTCAGTACAGCATATTTTAGAATAAGCAGGCGGTGGAGAGTCAGTGGGGACGATGATTGATGACTCATGACCTGATCGAATCTGTTGCATGTGTAAGTTCAACCCTTGAACTTTGCTCATTTGGAATCATAGATGTGGATCCTGCAGAATTTCAGTTGTCACTGGCCTTTATGTGCTTCTCTGTAATCAAAAATAACATATTCTTCAACATGGGATCCAAAGGCGGCGTCTGTACAGCTCAAAAAAGGAGCAACTGTGAAATCTGCCAAAAACAACTTGGATTTTAAGAGGTCAATCCAAAGTATATTTGATGTGCAAGTCTGGTGATGAATGTTGACTGAAAAACATAAATCATATGTTTATGACAGTTTAGTTTTGCTGTTTTGTCTCATTTTGTATTTATAGCTTACAAGCTTTGCATCTGTCTTGATTTTTAGATAGAAATACTCTATTGTCAGTTGGTCAGTTGTCAAATTTGACCCAGTCTGAAATATCTCAGCAACTTTTTAAAATTGGTACAGACATTTATGTTCCCCACAGGCTGAATTCTAGATAACTTTGATGATTCCGGTTCCATCATTGAGTCAAGGCTTCATCTGGTCCAATACACTGATTTAATACCAAAAACCTTCAAGACTAGTGCTGGTTAGCAATAACAGTGGTTAACAGGATTTCTTGTGCTTGTCATTGTAAGCATGATACTGTAGCATGTGATTAGCATTTAGCTCAAAGCACCACTGCATCTAACTAGAGACTCACAGAGCTGCCAGAATGGATGGAGACAATAGTGTGATTTAAGTGTTCCCTGCTAAATGCACCATAGACGTGTTTTATCTCGATATTAGCTCAAAATTTATCTCAAACAATAATGAGGCGTCCCAGTAGCTCAACTGGTTGAACAAGCGGCCCATAAACAGGGCCTATAATCTTCAATAGTCGTCAATGGCCTAAATCATAAAGTAATTAGAAAGATATTTACTGAACCAATAAGTCAAGGGATATATGTGATTATTTTCTCCTAAACTTCTGTACAATCCAACTTCTTTTTGGAACTAGAGGGGTCCCCCCCTGCTGGCTATCAGAAAGAATGCAGGTTTAAAGCACTTCTGCATTGACTTCACTTTCAGACCTGGAGGACTATAACCATCTTTTATACACAGTCTGTGGTTTGAACATTGTTGGAAATATAAAGTAAGTACACTTGTCAACAAAAGATGTAACATTTGTCTAGTTGTTTTTGACTTTTAATTGCAGTACTGTTATATATTATCCCTTTCAGACCTGATGAGATATATCCATGCTCTTGCACGCATATCGTGCCCTACAGTTTTGGAGAGTTCTTCTACTACAGAAAATAAAACCTTTATTACACTATTAGTATGGTTGTAAATTATTTAGTTTAAAATATTCTTAATTTTACATTTAATTATAGTGTTTCTCTTGAACTTATTCGACCTTTTATTTTATCACAAAAGCATCAGATTAGCCAATCATATCACTTTGGGCAAATATTTCATATATGTCTTCAGAAAAATTCCAGTGTCAGCCTGAGGTCACCACACACCTGCATTGGTGCTGCCGTTGGGGACTGGAAACAAATCAATTTCAATCCCACATGCTCCTCTGTGAGCTAGGACAACAGTCCATACATGAAAACCCCGAGGCGATGTTTAATGAAATGTCTGTGGAGTGCAGACTGTTGAGATGGTGCCACCGTTCATCAGGGCAGATCAGGGCACCGACGCTGCTGGGGTTAGAAGGCAGGGCATCGGTAGGTACTATGAAGGGGAAATGGGAAAACTCATCCATCATACAAAGCGTTCAGACACATTTACACATTTCTGTACAAAGAGTTCAAGCTGGGTTCCTCTCAAAGACCTGACACGGCATGTTTTCTTTAGGAGTGAAGACTTGTGTTTCAACATCCTGTCAACAAAACACTGGAACCAACAGCGTTCTGATGGCTTGCTGCTCAGTTATGTCATCAATCCGCCTTCATACGATGCCAAAATAACGGGAAACTCAGTAATTGTTTCCTTTTCATGAAATCTCCACCACACTGTTGTGATGTTGAAGAAATTTGAGGTTTCAGGCTCTGCTGGTGTGTTCTTGATTGGGGTTTCATGGCCCTACTAGGATGTGGGAAATGGCATCAGTGTTTTACTTCAACCGCAACATCATGAGCCAAATTTTGGCAGTGGCTGAGAAACACTGTGTGTAAACATGTCATGTGAGACTGATCACTACATACCCATAGGCTCTTAGGTTTAGTTTGCTTTGATAATAGCCCTGTGCATTGTTCTTACTCATATCTCTGTGTTCCAGAGCCAAGCCATGATGCCAAAACTTTAGTTAAGTGATGATAAGATTAGGAACTTAGAAAAAATAATATATTAAAAAATCATTTGTGCAATGTGAGAGGGGTGCTCAGAGTGAAAAAATCTATATCATCACTTCCCAACTCTGCTGCAAACTCCTTGTATGCAGATGCAGCAGATGACCTTTCTTTTTCAGGAAACAGAACTCTGATAAACAGCTCTGCACAATCCTTTGAACACTAAAGATTAATCAGCAAAACTTAGTGACTTTCTGGTACACATTTTGGATTTTTTAGCAGCTAAAGAGTGAGATGTTTTACCCAGAGGTTGATGGAGGCCAGCTGGACCGATACACAGTTTTTTGTTTTTAAAGTTCAGCAAGTGTAAGTAGCCTATACGTGTTGGACGGGGATCAGATGATCGGCTCAGCCAGTCAAGGACATTCCACCTTTTCATCCTGTAAAGCTCTTTGGTTTTGGTTAGGATCCTGCTGAGTGACGAATTGTCATCCAGTGAGTACTGATGCATTGGGCCCAATCTGAGCACATGGAATGCTCCTGGATACCTGCGCATTCATCCTGCTGCTCTTCTCAGCAATGAAATCATCAATAAATGCCAGTGTGTTAGTTCACCTGGCAGCCATGCATGCCTGAACCGTAACAGAAGCACCATCATGTTCCACTAATGAGTCATTTTCGTTACATCAGTCTATAGAAGTTTGTTCTGCAACTCTACAAGTTTTACATGTCTTTGTAAAATGAGTTCCAGGAGTTTGCTTTACGGGACTTACACTCCTCAATCGACCAGCTTGTTTGCCATTTTCCATTCTCCTTGTGTACACTGGAGTGTTTTAATGAATCTCACTATTGATTATCGCTCTTAACTCCCAGTACACTGAAACTGTACACAGCTTCCCAAACACCGAGCAGCCAAATGTCCAACTACTTTTACATCTGACGCTATAAACAAACCTACTCACTGTTTTATCAGTACCGACGCAAACCTACTCAAATTGAAGCTGAGATGTGCTACTTTAATGAAACATCCACTATATAATTTCAAACTGAATGTTTTAATAACACAAAGCCTGAAGAAGAAATGTTCCAAATGATTATGTTCTGGAATGTATAACCAAAAGAAACAAAACATAATAACAGACAAGCAGTTTTCTGATGCCCCTTTTTGCACTGTTGTGTTTAATAAAAATGGAAAATGGAGGATGACTGGATCCTGTTACTGCTCAAGATGAGTCAGAATGTAATTGCTTGTGAGGTGCTATGGAAAACCAACCCCCGCTAAACCAATCAGCATTTGTCTGACGCGTCACTGCAGCAGTAATGTTGGCAGCAGCAGCCGCACTCTCCCAGTCAGTTCTGTGTAAGATTAGATAATTTCTTTATTATCATGGATGGTTAATAGCAGAGTGGGTGCAGAAGCTTTTTAATCAGGCGAGTAGAGTCATCAACGGAGGAATGTTCGGCATGAGGACAGAGAGGTGAGAAGATGGTAATTATCTACTTACAGCTGACTCTCGAAAACGTTAGGCATTTCTTCAGGTTTTTGTCTCTCACAGGCACAAAACCACACATCTCACACAGGTTTAGTGATGTGTGTACAATACATGCAGAAGAAAGCCAGAAGAAAGATGTGGTGATTAATAGATTTCGATAGTTGACAGTACACATAGCCTAAATGAATCCTCCTTTCACAAAGCTTTTAACATTTAGTTTCTGCTTCAGACACTGATTCACCTTCCAAGCAATTGTGAAGGCTGTTTGTAGTGCTGCTGAACCGTGTTGTATTAAAGCTGCTTCCAATGCTTAGCTTAACCTCACTGACACGTGGTATATTAGGTGGACAAAATATTGAAAACATTTGCTTTAGCTGAAGTGTTTTCATGCACTACTTTGCAGTTTTACAAGGGAAAAGGCTTCAAGGTTGACGATAAAGTGGTTTCAAATGTGCATCAGATTAGCTTCAGTACCTCTGGAGAACCTACACACGGCTTCTCTAAGCTTCTCAAACCACACGTTGACGTGTCACCACAGGATAAGCTCAGGTGTCAATAATAAAAATAATTATGATCTATTTGCTGCTTCGGTTTCAGGGTCCTTGTATGGTGAATGCTGGCTCACTGAGCAGAGCTGTAGAGCAGATGGAAGAGATAGAAGGATGGCTTCACAGAACAGACATACTCAATGTTATCACTAACACCTGCTCTTACTTTCAATCAAGATGGCTGCTGGGAAAGCATCTGAGACATTAGAGGCATAGCCAACAAAACAGCTGGAACAAACCACCAAAAAGTCAGTGTGTTAACATTAATAAAAAGCTAAGCTAATGTTAGCATTACAACTCTCAATCTCTTTAATAAAAATATAGTTATGATATGTTCTTTCTGCAGGACAAAATTAGAACACTGGGCTTTTCCCACTTTGCCAGACCAACATTGTTGCATGACTGAGGGTACAGAAGGAGCCAAAAAGTGAGTCGTTGCACCAAGTGAAGGAGTTTAAGTACCTCGCATTCTTGTTCATGAGTGACGGGAAGACGGAGCATGAGATAGACGGATGAATTGGAGCACTGGCAGCAGTAATGTGGGCGTTCTGGCCCATCATGATAAAGATCGGGCTGAGACGGAAAGTGAAGTTCTCGATTTAACAGTCAGATCACATTCAAACCCTCACCGATGTTCATGAGCTCTGAGTAGTGACTGAAAGAAGGAGATCAGGGATAAGAAATCAGTTCTTCTGTAGGCTGGTTGGGTTCAGCCTTAGAGATAGGATGAGGAGTTTGAATATCAAGAGTTACTGCTCCTTTGTGTCAAAAGCAGTCAGCTGAGATGGTTCGAGTATCTGTTAGCGGTTTTCTAGGCATGCCCATGCTGTACTAAGGTACAGCAGCAGAATTCATATGTCCATTGCTGAAATGAGAGTTACGGCCTCTTCAGACACAACATGGTTTGTGTTTCGCTCTGCACTGGGCTGCACTGCTCAGAGGAGCTGTGGAGGACCAAGAAAAATAAGCAGAGCTTTCAAAACATCTAGCGGGAATACATCATGAAGTCAATAAAAAGAATTTGTATGAAAATTACACCTCTTTACCTCACTACGTTAATAAAGAAGCTTGAATAGGTCTGCAGATATACTGCAGGGAAATATATCAGATTCCATCTCTAATTATCCATTTTTTAGAACAAGCAAGACAAATACAAAGTCAACAAGAAAAGCACTCAGAGAGCACAGCACTCACCAAGGCTGCTCAGGTTTCTGATGGATAAGTCCTGATCAGTCCTCAGTGGTGGATTTATAGTAGGATCACAGTCATGTGATCATCAGCAGGCAGCTGACGTAGTGTTCACTTGTTGTCATGGTTACAGTGACGCCATGCCGCTATCTCACAATGATACAGAAATCTTTAACAAATCTGTTAATAATGAGGTGGTCCTCGTGTCAATTTTCCCTGAAAATGTCATCCAAATCCATTAGTCTATTTTTAAGTAATGTGCACAGATAAACAGACAGACAGACAAACGTACGCCGATCATCACATAACTCTGCTGCGTTCCTTGGCAGAGTAATGATCATGCCAAAAAAATGCGTGAAAAAACATTCCAAAAGCAGTTTGGCAAGCAAAAAACAATATATCTCAGAAAGTTTTTGATACATCACACTAAATTTTACCAATGTCATATTAAATATCCATAGGCTATGATAAAAAAAAGTTTCAAGAAAATCAAAGATGGCTGAGTAGACGGGCCCTGATAATTTGAGGCATAGCTTGTGGTAGGAGGGTAAATGTAATAAGATAGCTGCCAGTCTGTTAGAATCTATGACTGTATATAAACAGGTTAAAACACACCTTCGATGCTTATTTGGATGGAAACCTGTTGCCATCAGTTACATTTGAATCCATTACACTTATTTTAAATAAGCAGAACACATATACAGGTAGCTAAACACAGCCAGCCCAGTGTATATACTGTTTACTATGTTTAGTACTTCTAAGCATCTACTAAAAATGCCACAGAAAAGGAACTTCAAAAAAGGCTGACTGAAGCAAAATTCAATCGATAATCATTTTACAGCCTTTTACAGACAATTGTCTCCCACACTGCTGAGTGCCATCAAGGAAGCCCTCACTCAACCAAAGTCTTAACATAATAGATTAATATCTGTTCACAGGACAGATAGTAATTTGTCAGGAAAACGTGAGCCAACATAGAAGGAGAATTATGTGTTCTTGGCCCATTAAAATAAGTTAGAGTGATGTGCTATCTGATGTGCCAGAAGGAAGCCTGACTCCTCCACACTCCACCCATCTTTCCAGCTCTCCACACACAGACTATAGGTGAGATGAGGTACAATGAGGAGGCCTGAGCCAACCAAATGCATGACCCTGTTTGTTTTTTGGAGTAAGACCTACGTCTACTCTACGTTAAACCACATTACTAGAAGTACACCAGGGGGGTAAAGAGGAGCCTGACAGCTTTATTGTCCTTTTACTCTGCCTGGAAGACATCCTGAATTTTGCTCCTGTGGAAATTTTTACAGGAAGCCACATCTGTCACTGCACTAGGGTCACACTAAGGATGTTAGATTTCTGAAATACTGGCACAGTAGATCAGTTAATAGTTGTTTTGCAGATGAAGATAAAGAGCTGGTTGTCCTACTTCTGGTTTGACAGTTGGACTAGAAAACTCTGCATGAAGATAATAACAGATGGATAAAAACAGACAAAAACACTTAGTAACCCAAGAATTTCAGTAAAAGGTCTCTGATTTAAAGTCAGTCAAAGTTTTTTATGGTATCTTTTACAGATGGTTGTAATTACGATTAATATGGCCAGCACAGCCAGCTAAAGTGATATAGCTGCTAGCATAGCAAGCTAACAGATTTGGTAATGCTAATCGTAAACACTGCCAATAATAGCCGAACACGAGGGATATAGTGCAACAATAAGCAACAATTCAATCAGCCAACAAGATGGATTAAAAAAAAGAATGAAATGGTCCTTGGCTATACGTATTAGCAGGCGATGCCTTTTTCAAAGGCCTCTGGTTCTGGCAATGATGGACAAGTCATTTTAGATTTCTAGTTGCTCTTCTAGCTGCATGCAGAAGCTTTGATTTGTCCTTTCAGCCTGTACTAAAATATGGAAACCTAACGGCTGATTTCAGAACTACATCACCTGATTCGTATACATTTTACAATGACTGTTGCTGGTACTGACACCTGCCCAGTGTCCACTGGGCATATGTCACACTCAGTTAATTAAATAATTTACTTAATTTCAGTTGATTTCATCATATTTTTAATAAAGTGTGGACATACACCCATCTGCACACAGATGAAACCTGCTCCACCAGCTACCACCACAAATAGAATCTAATTCTGTGGGAAATGCTGCTTGAGTCAAACAATATGTGGTCCATATGGTGTAAAGTCTGCTCTCCTTAAACTTAAATCACGTGGCTGAAATGTTCCAGATGAACACAAAAGCATGCTGTCTTATCTCTGTCACGTCCTTCAGTTGCTGTAACAGATCTGCTGTCAGTGAATTGTGCCAACAGTGGAAGAATGCACTTTGCTTTCCTATAGAAGACATTTATGGAAAATCTTTGTGAAGGAGCCATGAAGCTGCTGAAGCAGACCGAAACTATCCAAAGAACTTTAGGTCTGTTTTTCCGTTAATTTGTCACCCATTTGTACCATAGACTGTAGAAAGGAGTGAATATAGCCACCATAATGCCACCCACTGATTTGCAGACTTCCATTCTGAAGCCTCGAGTCTTTCATTTGGTTGTCGCCATCTTGATTGTTTGATCCAGAAGTGACCACATTTGGGAGGGTACAGCTGGAGGTAGAGAGGGGTGGATCTGACTGAGAATCAGTTAACTGCGATATTAATTGGGATGCTAATTTTGACTCATGAAAAGCAGACTTAAAAGAAAATGGACTTCGTAGAAGAAATGAGCATCCAAGGCATTTTTGGTGCCTAATTTTTTTACAAGTAACTTTCATGAACCAAAAACAAACTGTGAAAAGGTCAAAAGATGAAAACCGTGAATGCAGGCTGGTACACCTATATGCCGTAATGATGGGAGCAACTTGTCAATTACAAGGTAGCCACACTCTGAAGCATCCCCTGCTCAACTGTTTTACTGTAAACAGGAGCAGAATTTACACAATACTGAAAGAGACTTGAAACTAGCAATTGAAACCATTCACCACTCACTAAGGTAATATTTACTGATGTAATAAATGAAGTTAATAGCAGGGTCATTTTAATAGATTTCTATACAATCTGAAGTCTTTTTCAAACTAGAGGAGTCGCCCTCTGCTCATCATTAGACTGAATACAGTTCTATGTCACCACCCTATGCTTCACTTTTCAGACATTTGTACATTCCATCCACCCTTCAACCCCATTTTGCCCATCAACTGTTTCCCTCTTGTATTTTCTTTGCATTATATAGCTATAAACATTGCTGACTTGGAGCAGATGGGGTTTGGGTATGTATGTAGTTATTTTTGATTAGAAAATTTTGGAGAGAAAATCCATTTAATTACCATAAGTTTTGTTGGGGAGGCCTGGTGTAGAGACTGATGCAGTGATTGCAGAGACTATTCTTCACCTGGGCTAGTTGGAGAAGTTGGTACTGGAGAAATTAAAGCGATGAATTGGCTCTCTGAATGATCAGGGAGGAGACCCAGGTTTATTCAAGCTGCTAAAATCTTCACAACTTCACCAGGGTTATGATTAGAGTTAGGGTTACCCAACCAGAACCCCACTAACTCATAATGCAAAACCCTGCAATGCAATTTTGTGTGTAGATGATGGGCTTACCTTTATAAAAATGGCCTGACGGCTCTGATGGAGCACAGAGACGCTTTAATACAAATAATTCCACCATAAAAACCTGGAGTCTGTCTGCAGCAGCTGACATGTCAGATTTGCAGAAGAACGCAGAACATTATTTGCCGTCAGATCCTCACCGATTCCGTGTTCACGCAGTTACCGCCGCTGTGCCCTGTGCTCCACTCACTCTCCATTTACAGCAGCACTTATCTCTGCTGCCATTTAGTCTTGCAGGTCTTTATTAAAATCAAAGGCAAGGATCTGACATACAGCCAGCTGTGGGCAGCAAACTGGACTTCAGCAGGTCAACCAATGTTTCACTGAAATCCTAAATTACCTTCTGTGACACATGGAAAGTGCTTTAAGAGTCGGATATACCAGGTGTTAGATCTGTCTGAATCACATTAAAAAGCTGTATTTTGACAGAAATATAAAATTATTATGTAACAGATGGCAAATGATAGAGAAGTAGACGTAGCAAAATACATAAAAGTTGATTTATGATGTTGGGGTTTTCTGTGCGCGCACCTCTGCTGTCTAAAGCCACACAAACAGCAGCTTTTCAAATCTGCAATTTTCATTATGGAAAAGTCTGAAACTGTGAAAACTGCTGCACTCACTGCAGTAAGTAGCTTTCTGCTCGTAAGACATCCATGGACTGTATGCATCTGTGAATGTACAACGTCATATTCTTTAAGCAACGCTCCACTCTGTTACATTAAAATACCACGTTTCAGGACCAGAAATATGCCAAACTTGGCTCTAAATATTCAGGGGAAGGAATCAGTGGCATCCTCCATTACCAGCAAGACAAACTTGAAGCTTTGGCACCGTTGTGTTCACTGCTGCTGCTGCTGACATGAACAGCAGTTTGCATGCATCATACCTTGCCATGATAAAGCCTGCATTGATCCACCTCCAACACCTGACTGCCCTGCACATTTCTGTATTTATTACATGAACCCATCTTCACAGAATACTGAAGCCAGATGATAATATGAGATATAAATTCCCTCATAGCACCGCCAGTACTTTTGATCTGATGTCAGCCTGTGGCTTTAACAAAATGCTTGATTTAAATTCAGCCTCATACTTACATAATGCTTACAATTGGTTCTATTTTCTGACTATAATTCTATGAAATCTGGATCTCTTTTCGGAAATTCTAACAAATAATTCACTCGAAGGGACAAAAGTACATTTCTTCTCATGTTTTGGGAGAAACACCACATGGTTTCTGGTTTTGAAATGTTCTATATGTTTTGAATCCATCAACACAGGGGGCACTGGTGGTTGGGTGAGAATAACAATCCGCATCTCAGATCAAAAGAGAGTTTAATTGCGGTTTTAAGTCTTGAGTCAAACAATATGTGGTCCATATGGTGTAAAGTCTGGTCTGCTTTTACTTAAATCGTGGGTGAAAAGTTCAAGATAAACACAAAAGCATGCTGTGCTTATCTATGCCCAGTCCTAAAGTTTCTGCTGCTGATCTGCTGTCAGTGAGTTGTGCCAACATCAGGCTGTTTAAGCAACCAAATAAACCCGCCGTCTCTTTTCCACCGTGCCCTGCTGTTTACATTGTTGTTCACGCTCTTTCCGACTGTTCCTGCTTTTATTGCTGCTCCTCTGAACTTGTTAATCACTTTGGAGATGGGAAAAGTGGCAGTTTTACTGTTGTATTGTTAGTGGTGCGACTGCTGCCGGCTCTTCACTGCTCTGGCTTGAATGGGGACACACACCGGTCAGCATCTAACCAGAACAAGCTGTTTTCCATCGTCTCTGCCCGGGCCAGCACATCATTATTTTATTTGGATGCTGGCCCTGTCACATGCGTGTCACACTCTCTGGCTGAATGTTTCATCTCGGCTGTAGCTGCTGGTGCACTTTTTCCACTACAAAGAGAGTCCCATTACACAAAAGGGGTCATTAGGTGAACAAATATTAAAATATTATATGCACTTTGCTGTGATTACTGCCATTAAATGTAATTATTGCAGCTAAAGCCTCACTGTAAGCGATGCTCCAGAACTGGGTGAATGTGATATTGAAGTCTTATCTGGAACATATCAACCAGGTACCATACAGAAGATGTGAAAATCCATCAGCGTTTGAGAGAACAGAGTTTAATATCATGACACTGCAGGAGCATCACAATTCACTTAACTTACAATATCTACATCAAAGAGGAGGCGAGAATGTAGAGAGGAAAAAAAACAACCTTGAAGACATAAGGACAGCACATTGGTTTGCATTAGAGGAACATTTTTTGCTATGAAACAGGGTGAAGCGGTTACAACAACAGAGGGACATATGGATTAGAGGATTGTTTCCTTTTGTCTGCAGTATGAGATCCATGTGGGAAAACCCACGGCAGACCATGTGAAAGTATATGGATCATGAGAGGACAATGCAAAGTGAAATGAAATGTATTCTCAGTCAAAAAAAATGTGCCACCACCATGCTTTAATCAGAGATCAATCTCAGAATCCCACCGTTACATTTTGGTGGCTAATAATGAGAAAATTACATGTACTAAAAACAAACGGCAGGAGATAGATAAGGCAAGCTTAATGAAGGGTGGGATGACAGTCTGCTTTCCGCTTCAGCAATAAAATGAAGATAATGAGCGCAGAAATTCGAAATTTTTCCCAGGCAGACATTTAATCTTAATCATTCATATGAATAATGACTAGCTTCCCTTTTTACCTTCAGCTCACCAGTATCTGCTTATCTCTAAATTCTTGTCTTTGCATGTCACAAGTGGCCAAATGTCGCCCTGCCTGTGACTCACTGATGTCATCAGTCAACACCCGAGCACCAGACGTCACTCAGCCAGTCAAAGGTCAAGGAACAGGAATTAATAAGTGCTGGCCTGGACCAGAGACAGCCGACCAGGGCTCACCACCGTCAGCCTTATGACGTCTGTTCATGAGCATGAATCACAGCACCGTGGCACTTCACACACTACAGCATCTGAAATCCTCTTCGACAAGAGCACATCAGTCATCTGCATGTGTGTGAGCCAAAGCTTGTAGGATTTTAAGGGTAATTAAATCTCCAATGGAGCAATTGTGTTTGTTCATAATTTATTTCTGGTATCACTCGAAAAACAAGCCAGGCTTGATAAATGCTTCAAATTATTGGTTATATGAAAGGTGTGATCCACACTAAGAATGTAAGAATTGTATCATTAAAGAGGAAGTTGAACTAAATGCAAATATGTTCTCAAACGTTTTAAATCCTAATATTTAATGTTTTAAGCATCTGACTTGATCTTTTTGTAGCACATCACTTTGTCTGATTTGTTTCTATTAGTTTTGTCCCTTCATATTGAAAACGAGGTTCTCAGAGTGAGGTGAGCTTTGTTCAGTCCAGGTCCACTCATGTTAATGGCAAATGGTTTGAGAGAAATTAAATTAAATTGCGCGTTTGGTTGTGTATCATAAAAAGTTCAAAGCAGCATTTTTTGTGCCTCTTTGAGTACGTGGTTAAATAAACAATACAACGATATATTGTCACCTTTTAACTCACATACGCCAATAAGCAACTGTTTAAAGAGACATATTTGCATTTACAGAATTTAGTTTTCTGGTCAGCTGATGAATGTAGGTCCAATATTTCTTCCCTATTAGTTCCACTCTGTAGCTATTAAATGCTTGTCTGGTTTCACCAACTACTCACTCATTTTGCCTGTTGATTGGTGTAGAGCATTGAGTGTACAGTGGGTTTATCAGAGCTATCTGCTGCACTGAGAAACAAGAATAAAGAGAATCAAAACAAGGTTGTGGACTGTAAAACCAAAACAGTGAGCTGATAGACACTAAAAGTCTCTGTGTAATTTTGGGAAACTGCAGTAATTCTTTGTGGGTTTGTCACTATGAATGACACCTTTCACTACTAATGGTCTGATTAATTGTTTATGTAAGACTGTAATAAGTGCAGCTTTAAAAAACAACAAGAAAAGCACTCAGAGAGCGCAGTAATCCACCAAGTCTGCTCAGTCATTGTATTATTTCTGACGGATGAAATCTTTTAACAATTCATGGTCTGCAGCAGTTGATTTGTAGTAGGATCACAATCAGCAGGCAGCTGATGTAGTGTTCACTTGTTGTCACGGTTACAGTGACGCCGTACCGCTATCTCACAATGGTACGGAAACTCTTAACAAATCCATGGATTCAGACTATAAGCTGCATCACTGCCAAAATCTAATCACTTGATCCTTGTGTCATTTCTGACCTTCCCTGAAAATTTCATCCAAATCCGTTAGTCTGTTTTTGAGTAATGTTGCAGACAGACAGGCAGACAAACCAACGCCGATCGTCACATAACTCCGTCACGCTCCTTGGCAGATAAATAAAACAATATTTTAAACGTAAATATAAGTAAGATATTGAAGAACATGCATTTTGGTACAGACAGGGCAGAGGACAGTCATACAGAGAACACGAAGACAGAAAGCTGAAAATAATGGTTTAAATTAAAACCAAATCTGGTACAATAACTATAATAATCTACTAGGACTACATTTGTCATGCAAATCCCAGCAAAAAATTGGAATACATCTGCGGTGATGAAAATTGTCATTACCCTCCATGTACTGGCCATCTGTGAAGTCCACATTGCAACATTTTGGTCAGAATCCATGGAAAAGCATCACTTGTAATTAGAGGTTGCATCAGCATGGAGTGCATCTTTTTCCCTTCACATGGGAACCCAATTTATGGTCGAATTCTGAGGTTGAAATCACAGAGAACACGAAGGCACAGCTGCCAGCTTGTGAATGCATGGGGAACACACAGGGTGGTAGGTCGCTGAGGTTTCACCGTGGCGTTGTGTTGGGCTGCTGCCTGCATACTCAATGATACAGACGGCCGAGGTCCATTTTGAACTCCGTGTGTGGGAAAAACTACTATAGGCACCATTCAGGTCAGCTTAGTGCAGGTAATTTTCTTTACACAAGGACTTTACACTTTATGATCCTGCATGCTTCGTAGCGCTGCTATAATATACACAGGATGCAGCACGTAGTCGTTACATATAGCAGAATGCAGAAGAGGAAAGACAGTTATATACGGTTTCATATGATATAATCTTGGGGATCTCGGGAATGGGGTTAAATGATAGGTTGCGCTTCTCTAGGGCCAATCCAAGAAGACACCAAAACCTCTCACGTTATAATGTCTTGACGTGTCCACTCATCCAAGTGTCTTGAGAGCCAAAGATGACACTCGAACATATCTTTGCTCCTTTCTGCTGCAGTAAATAGAGAACGGTGGAGCCGGTGGGCGTGGCAGGATGCGTGCAGGCCAGCGTCCACATCAGCGACACTGTGATTACGACTGACCTCAGTAAATATTCAACATTGCAAAAATGGGAATTAAAGATGAAAGGAGAATAATAAAAAAAAAAAAAAACACTCCAGCAGATGTGCAATTACATGAGTGCCATGGCCTTTGAAGCCATATCGCCCCGGTAATATGAAGGTCAAATGAGGACTGCTGTAGAGCAGAGCGAGTACCAGCACAGCATTATGCTATTCAAGGTCTTGTAAGTGGAAACACACAATAATTTAACAGTGTTGAGCAATCGAATGTAGTCCACAGGCAAAACCAGAGTGGAGGTAATGGCTGGTGTTCATCTTCGAACATCTGCAAATGAACCTCCACAGGCTACGCTGCAGCATCCTTAAAATCGCAGCAAATTGAAATACCGCCTTAATATCCTCCTTTTTCCAATTGATCTCAGGGCAGAATGCCTCCTATGGGGCACGTAAGTAGAAAACAATGATGTGTTTGGCAGCCAGGCTGGTGAGTGATGGGATTGGAGGCAGCTGTGTTCGCCTCTTGTTACCCAACATTCATTAATTCAACATTCGATCTGGGTTTAAAAACAGTTCAATTTAAAAATCGTGGCTGTTGAGAGGCACTGCACCACAGACCAATCTGACATGAGACACCGGCAGTTTATTTAAGCAGCGATGATAATCTGATAATAATGGGAGCAGAGTCTTTTATTTCTGTTTTCAGCTTGTGACCTCACAGGTGCATCAACGTGCCAAGGTGAGTTTTTCTTCATCAGATACTGTCTGCTTTTCTGCAGCTCTGACTGTAAGAATCAGCATCTGAGCCAAATCCAGGCTACAAATTCTCACAAACTCACACCGCTGAATTATTTACTGGCTCCTACCTGTACTCTTTATTTGGTTGCCTGCTTGGTATGCAGTTCTCTGAAATGTGGTGGGAATCAATTAAGGGAAACTTGGAGAGTTTTCAGATGGGGAGGCACACGCACAAATCCATGGGAAGTTCAGGGCGGAAAGGGACTATAAAACTAAATCATACAGTACGATCAAGATATTTTCACATTATCCTCTCAGTGGGACAGACAGAGTTCTGAGAAAAGCCAAAAGCTGTGTTTTTCTTTCCTTCCTTTAATGGATAAAGTATTTAAGGATATCGGGTTATGTGAAGAGGCTCTAGATTATTGCTGGGAAAGTACTACCATCACCAGCATACACCTTTATTTCCAGTGTGTATGTACAGTATGTCACACACAACATGCACATTTAACAGAAAGGAAACCCACAGAGCATTTAATTCTTTTGATCATTTTTTTCTTTAATCATGTCATTGCTGTAAGATGAGATACACCCTTAGAGGAAGTTTCCAGCCGAACAGAGGACAGTGGACAGACAAAGAACTGGGTTAGAAAATGCTGAGTGGCTCAGCTGTATTTAGTGATCTGTCAAACAGGGTCTGTGGAGATGAGAAACAGTCTTCAGTGTGAGTGACTGTGGTGGGAGGGCGGACAGACACACAAATACAAACTTGAATATATTAAAAGATAGGCCAGATGGGTGGGATTACTGTGAGTGAACCGCTTCAGACTAACTGTTAGAAAATTTTAAAGATCAGCGAAAGTAAGAACCTGCAAAACTGCAGCATGCATATTAAGGTGCTAATTTTCATAACTCTGCAGAGATACACTAGCGATCAAAAGTTTGGGGTCACTTAGAAACATGATTATTTCTGAAAGAAAAGCATTTTTTCAATGAAGATAACATTAAATGAATGATAAATCCAGTGTAGACATTGTTAATGTGGTAAATGACTATTGTAGCTGGAAACAAGGAGAACTTATTTGGAACTGGAAAACAACATTTATTGCAGAAACTAAATCAACATATTTTGGCTGTCAGTTGGTGATGTTACAGATTGAAGTCCCAGATGAAGGCAGGAGATGAGGAAAGGTTTCCCCTAGAATCTAGATACAGGTGGTGATGGTGGATTAAAGTTAGCAGATGACTGATGGAGACCTGTTGCGATACTCTGGATGAGGCAGAGACGGGAAGGTGGGGGGAGCAATGGAATAACAAATAAATGTAAAGAACAGGGTCTAGATAGTGATCCTTCATTAGAAAAAAAGTTGCGACGAAGAGAATGGAGCAGAAAAAGTCTGTATCCACTGAGAGGAATAGAGACAGAACATGAGTTAACAGATCTTCCTCATCAAACCTACGTATCAACTTCATCCTGTTAACAGGCTTCCGAAAGAATTCCTGGCAGTCCAGGCGGGCCGATGGTGGATGGATTGTATAATCAAAGCTGACAGATAACAGCCAGAAACAGCTCAGGACTCCCGGGGATCTGGGATAATGTTTACCATGTTCTCCATCCGGGACTTGCATGCTAACATTTGCTAATTTACACTAAGCACAAACTACAGCTAGGGCCAGGGCCTTTAAAACTGAAAAAATGATCATGTTAAAATGTTCTGTTTCAGATCAGATTTACTGATTAATAACTACTGATAACTACTGATGATTTTAATGATCTATGTTTGATAAAAGTTCAAAGAGAAAGTTTATTTGGAATTTAATGACCTCACTTTGATTTCAACAACTTTACTCTATTAATCGAGCTAAACAGGTAATATTTTTAATGTAACACCACACTGAAAAACACACTAGAACAAAACCATTTACACAAATAAATGTCCCCAGGTAGCTGCTGACTAACATGCCTTGGAAGACCTACATGGAAGCCAATGGGGAGATCCATTAGCAAGACATGACAGGCTGCTAATGAACCAGGAAGGGAGCGTGCAGGGGGTTTGTCCATTCACCAAACTTCACTTTTTCAGCATGTACTTTAATGGTGATTTGAATCCAAAGCATTCAAGTGAAACAGTTTTTCTAACAGTTTTCTGATTGACACTGCAGTTGTTTTATTGCCCTGAGGATGATGGGAATGCCATCGGTTTTTCAAGGTACATCGTCATGAATCAGCGTTGGTCAACTTCAAATGTTCACCAGTGGATCGTGTTAAAAGTCCTCTCAACAGGATGCAGTACTAAACTGCATAGCAATCATAGCAGTAGTTGCTGAGACACATTGCACTCAAAAACCAAAAATGAAAACCTGATGGTCCTTCTAGAAAACAACAACAACAACAATGGATGTTTATGAGGACACAGACTGAGGACCAAAAATGTTCATGCAAAATGTTGTGGGAATCCATCAAGCCTAAACCAAAGTGGTGGATTGCCAAAGGCTTGCATAACTTTTCTACTTTTCATCTTGTCTGCTCAGCGTTAGTGATTATATTACTGTTTTAGCCCTTCTTCTCTGTTAATGTGTCCTAGTTGGAACCATGGAATGAATTGCTGGACCACATCACAGTATCAGATTTTTTGGTTCACAAAAAATTGCATAACAGAATTTAAAAAACATCACTTTCTGTGCTGCAGTTTATCATTGTTCTGGAAAAAACACCCAGCAGCTAATTATCTGGATGTGAACTCAAACATCACGGTGTTATATTGATTTATAATACATAAATAATGCATTAGATGATTAAATACATAATAGTTCCTACACACCAGGCACACACCTACATACATTTTAGTCAGATTGATAACAGGATATGTTTTTATAAAATGCCACCCATCACATATACGGCGAGTCTGAGCTGAGCTTCTTAACACAGAATAAACATAATAGGATTCATATGATCACATTCAGTCCAGCCAACATTTGTCAACACCAGCTGCCTCCAAATGCAAGAAACCTGAGAACTCCAAATCTGGAGTGACCAAAGAAAATCCAACAGAGCTGCCACATGTTTGAGATTTATTGATTACAAATGAGCTATATGGAATTGTGCTTTGTGAGTCTGCTCCCTGTCAGATCATTGTCAGATGGTTTTTTAGTGGAGCTTTCTTGATAATGCGATGATAAGATTTGGCTCTGCTGCTCCAGCTTCAGAGGAAACAGTACCAGCAGTGCTAATACGGTAATGTATCATAATCACACTGTAACCACATTGCCAGTATGTCATGTAAATAGGGTGAGTAGAATTTACAGAGCTCGGTCCCTGTTCAAGTTCAACAGTTTGCATTTACAAATTCTCATCTGCTCCTTCTTTGATTCTTTCACCACATTCAGCCTTGAACATTTGATCTCTGCTTTTCCTGATAGTCAATTTTTCATTTTCCACCTAACATCACAAACAAGCTGTCCTCACTTCAGGCTTTATTAATACCAGTTAGTCCAAAGACCCTGAACATACATTTTCCATGACATCCAAACCCCTGATGCATCACTGAAATCCACGAATAATTTCCATAGCGATGAATGGGTCATAATGACATGCTTGTATGTACAGCATGTGTTGTTCAACATCTGTGAGTGGTGAACTAATATATTTGCTATTGGAGGAAAGATGTGTCAGAGAAAGGGCTATTTGATTAGCTAACTGGCTAATATGAAGCTGATGCTGTGCCTGTTTGGATGCTATACGGAAAACATGCCAACTACCGTCCTAAAATGGAAAGAAAAACTCGTATGATACAGTATGTTAGTGCAAAGTACATTGCATGTTGGAGTTATCACTCGTATGTAGCGTTCATCACAACATGTGATTTGAAATCACCAGTGGGGAAAGTTCAATACAACTTAATGCTGAAAAGTTTAAAACAAACAAAAAAGCAAACCAGCATCCCGGTAGCTCAACTGCTTGAGTGGGTGACCCATAAAAAGGCGCTATGTTTCCAGACGCAGTGGTCATGGGTTCAAGTCTGACCCATGGCCCTTTGCTGCAGGTCCTCCCCCAACTCTTCTCTCCACGTTCCTGTCTTTCTTAACTGTCCTATGTAATAAAAGTCTAAAAAGGCCACAATAACAACAGAAAACACTCTAAAATGCAAAAATGGAGGTCTTGCATTAATCCGAAGCTGTTGCTAAGTATAGCTCTATATTGGAGCCCTCACAAACCATTTTCCTAATGAATGTATGGTCTCAGTTACTAGTTTCAAGTCTCCTTCAATACAGCATGGTGGTTCTTCTGTAAATTATGGTTTCATTTAGAGTGAAATAGACGATAAAGCAGCATATATCTTAGGGTGTGGCTACCTCTTGCTTGACTATAAGGACATGCATGAGGCCAATGAGTTCTTAGCTAGTTTCAAACAGCCAAAATAGCAAAATCTAAACTTGAGGCTTTTAGATTGTAGTCCACAGTCCACCCCACGCCTGAGTTGTCTAATGGCATAAATTTAAATCTTTCTCCTTTCATTTTCTCTCCCACATGATGTGAACTTGGTATGAGAGTCTAGCTGAAGCAAGTAGGTTTGGTCATGACCTTTATGGTATTGCTTTTTTTTTTTCCATCCATCCATCCATTATCTATACACCGCTTAATCCTCACTAGGGTCGCGGGGAGGTGCTGGAGCCCATCCCAGCTGACTCGGGCGAAGGCAGGGGACACCCCAGACAGGTCGCCAGTCTGTCGCAGGGCCACATACACAGACAAACAATCACTCACACATTCACACCTACGGGCAATTTAGAAATGACCAATTAACCTCAGCATATTTTTGGACTGTGGGAGGAAGCCGGAGTACCCGGAGAAAACCCACGCATGCACAGGGAGAACATGCAAACTCCATGCAGAAAGATCCCGGGAAAGCCGGGACGCGAACCAGGGATCTTCTCGCTGCAAGGCGAAAGTCCTAACCACTACGCCACCGTGCAGCCCTGCTTTTTTTTTTTAAGTAAAAAATTTAAACCAAGAACTGAAGGAAGTGGAAAAAGAGAGAATATATCAATGTTGAACACCAGCTTCCTCCCACAGTCCAACAACATGCTGAGGTTAATTGATGACTCTAAATTGTCTGTAGGTGTGAATGTGAGTGTGATTGTTTGTCTCTATATGTAGTCCTGTGATAGACTGTTACCTGTCCAGGTGTCTCCTGCCTTCACCCTCAGTCAGCTGGGATAGACTCCAGCCCCCCATGACCCTGATGAGGATTAAGCGGTGTATAGATAATGGATGGATGGATGGATGGATGGATGTCAACTTTGATGTCGCTGGTGAGACAAAGGTGTAAAACTAAGGTTAAATAATCAGTCTGAGATTGGTGCCATGTGTTGTTCTTGTTTTTCCTCAGCTGCACTTTTGGCTCAGATGTAGCTCATTGCAAATATACAGCATGCATGTTTATTCATACTTGCTCAAAAACTCAAGGAATCAACAGTCATTCTAAGCTGGCACCAAATTTGATGCATTTTTTGTTTACTTCAGACCAAATTTCAAGCCCATGAACAGACAGACGAACCAATGTACGGGCTGAAAGTATTATCTATGTAATATTATTATAAATCTGATTGTGAGATGGGTAGAACTGAGGTCCTTTCAGATCACAATCTGATGGCTCTGACTGGGATGTGGTTTCAGAGTTAGAATAACAGAGTTTAGGACGAGGGAATTAGTCATGAAAGCTTCTCTCAAATGTTCTATTACAAATGTGTGTGTGTGTTTATAACAGGGTTCATTGCTATTTCCTCAAATATTTGCCTTGGGTGTAGGGCTGGTCAGTGGCTGGGTGTCGGGGGCCCATGGAGAGAGAGAGGGAGGGTGTGTCTGTAGTAGTCTGGGCCTTTGAAAGGACATCAGAGCGAGTTCTGGCATAATTACCAGCATGTTTACAGCTGTACATCTGGGCCACGCCGCCGTCCGCTGAGTGACTGGCAGATGAAGGTACACGGCCTGAAGTAAAATGTTCCGTTTTAGTTAATATCAATGAGCTATTTATCGAGGAAATGCCCCAGCTGTTGTTTTAAAAAGCTTCCATTCTGAGAAGGAAAATGAAAAGTCATTTAGCTCTGTTAGGATGATTTTGGGTCAGGTCTGTCTGTACTCTCATCTATTCACATCAGGTCTGACTCACCAGACTGGGTCTTGTGTTGACATAAAGCTTACTTCTAATCACTAAATGTTAGTATGCAGTCATTCTAAAAGGGAAACATTACACTTCTGCAGAGCTGCAGACCCTGAAAAATAGTCTCTCTGCAGAAAACCACTTAATTGTGAACATTAATGTTGGTTCTTACATGATTGTTTTTTGCATTGTTTTAGTACAAGTATAAAACCAAGTAATCTTCTCAAAACTGTTGCAGAAAAACCCCCAAAAAATTAAAAAAATAGCAACGAGTGATATGCTTTTGGTGTGTTAAGCCAAAGCTCTCAGGAGTCTCATGCCTGATGAAGAATTGTGTTGTCATGCAGCCACCTACACATTGTATCATTATTTTGACACCCTTTTATTTTAAAGAGAAACTAAGCTCGCTCTTGGGGTATCATTTAGTGTGCGGCTGCTGCTCAGTTTTCAGGAAAATTAAAATTGATGTGAATTAATTCCCCAAATTATAGTGCACCAGAAGTGGAGTCCCCAACTGCTTACTCATTTGTGAACCGCAGACAAGTGAATGTGCAGCGGCTTTGATTCAAGTTTCACTTTTAAAGGAGTCTCGGAGGGAGAGTCGAGGGAAATGTCTGCCGACCTCACCCACACTTCCTGTTGGAGCTTGCCTCCACGGAGAAAACAAAGCCAAAACAGCTATCAGTATTAAGACACAGCTTCCTCTTATCAACACTGCCACAGGGAGATTTAAACAGTTTGTTCCCAAAATGTCTATTATTACGTCTTAAATCACCTGTGTCACCCATGATTAGGGGGAACAAACACTTGTCTTAATTACAAGCAGCCACAATATTCATCATTTAGGCTATGATTCATTATTATTTATGCAACCAGTGTGCCAAATACATTTGTTCAAACTAAATCCTTACCAGACGTGGTACCACAGTTATTCGTACGGCGTGTAAAAACCTGCAGCACAACAATCAGCTCCCCGTCACTGGAGAAAATAATCTTTTAGTGGGTTGTATTACAGCATCTAAATCTGAACTGGACTGTCACATTGTGAAGAGCCACACTAAGTCGGTGCTGTGAAGACCTCGCCGGCTGCATGCAGCCATTGTTTCGTCCATTGTTCTCCTGGTGACTTAAATAAAGAGAGTCTCCAAAGCCACACGGGTCTAAATATGTATTTCTGCTGTGCTAATTAGAGACTGTCTGTGGAGCGGGCACCGAGCCCAGGATGAGGGATGGCTAAATATACCAAAACAAAAACAAAGCTTCCAAACGGAAAATTATAAACATTTAGACAGAAAGTCATGGACAAAATTGAAAATATAACTGCTAAGGTGACTTTTTGTGTGTGTTTGTTTTAGTGGGGGAGAAGCTCAGCAGTGATGGGAGTCTGTGGTTTGGTTTAAAGCTTTGAGAATGTGACTGTGGAGCAAAAAGCTATCATTGATTTTGGAAAGGCAGGAAAGCTTGAAACAGTCGTTGCTCCTGTTTTACAATGGCTCAGTTTAGACGGTCAGTTTTAAATTGTCACCACACAGCAGAAACGTGACACATATAAACCTTTCAGGTCACTTGATTAAAGGGATGAAATGCATTTCTTAGTGGAAACAGGTGCGTATATTTACTCCTGTGTAATCCCTTGTCCTTTGCTACAGTGAACGAGATAGCAAACAACCATTTTAAACACACAGCAGACGCTGAGCAACACTATCCTTCATTTGGATGAAGGTTTCATGTTTCTGTCCGCTGGATGAGTGGAAGTCCAATATTCACTCTGCTTTTGGCTCCGTTTTAGTCTCCACCAATGTTGGCTGGTTGCTGCCAGGCTGTTATTGTACAATTCACTGCTTCTATTTGAACCAGTAGGTTGACGAGAGTCAACTAGAACAGTTAAAGTTCTAAAAACAAAAAAAATCAACTACAGGATGCTAAAATGCTTCATAGAGCTGAGCTGAAGTGCAGAGTTTAGTGAAAATTCTCTGAGAGTTTGTCTCTCTCCTGTTCACATTACACCCAACTATGTGATATTTTGTTAAAGATACCTTCTTGTGAAAATCAGGTTCTTTTTTTAACATGTCCATATGATGTTTTTTTTTTTAAAATATACTGGCAGACTTTTCAAAACCATGGTTGAACATTTCCTCCTTGAAACTGCAGTGTAACGACGACAGTCTCAAAAACAAGGATTCAAGCAGCTACGGGTCTTGCAGGATGAAGCTTATTTAGAATCAGTTTTGGTTCGAACATGCATATGGCTGAATTACTCCAATATCACAGCTTGCGAGCAGCTTCACATTGTTGAGGAGAGATGTAGGTGAGCTGGTGTGCTCGAGCTGCTGGCAAATGGGGTGCATGGAGAAAGAGGCAGGAACTTCATAGATCTGCAAATTCTGGAGGAAGCAACCATGTAGAGTTACGTCACAGCCATTTTAATACAAGAAAGGGTTATTTACATGAAAAAACCCCTCTAAATATGTAACTCTGATAATTGGAGATGAGTGTTTAGGGGTTTATTCACTGACTGGAGAGGGAATTTAAAATACAATTATGATTAGTGCAGCTTTTAAGGCCTCTTGATCTAACTGGCTTACAAATTAAAATATATGTCTTGCAGAGCTCTATTATTCTTGTTTGTGTCACATTCCGTGATGAAGAGCAGGAATCTGATGCTACCGCGTCATATAAAATATTACACACGTGTCTAAATTATGAAGGAAACCGTCTATGAAATTCCTTTAGATTGGACGTATCCTTGCAAACCAGTGGCAGGTCCAAATTCATGACTTGCATCTGAGGAAAGTTGGCGCTGCGTCATCGACATTCTTAGCGGGAGCATACCAAAGTCTGTTAGAGTCTGACATTTTGTGCAACTGACACATTACTGAAGCGAAACTCTCAACCCTGTGCATGCTTCAGATTCCTACAGTATCTCTGCAAATACTGAGTTGTCTTCTTCCCCAAGCAGCTGATATATAAACATATAAAATATATCTATACTTAGTCTCTGCTGCTCCCAAACATACCTCAATGATTCTGACATGTCAGTTAGTCAGCTGTTCTACTCTGTTATTCCCAACAGAATCTTGTTCACATCTTTGTCTCAGACTAGCAACAGAAGGGAAGGGTAATAATCTAATTTACCCCTCCAGTGCAATCTCAGCAGTTGTCACGGGTCAGTCGATTGCCATCACTTTAACCATCTCCCCCCCGCACTCCTGCCTCCCTCCCGGCTCGGATAGAAGAGCTCTGACTCACCCTCCAGGAAGGTGAAATGTTTTAGTGCTCACACATTTCCCCCTCGCTGACCTCAACTGACTCCTCTATTCCCTCCCTGCAAAATAAGCGTTCCTTGAGATCCTTCAGCACCGCTGCTCAACGGCACATCTGGGAACTGAGAGCGGATTAAGTGCTCTGTGTCTACAAGTGCTTTTTAAAAAGTGAGAGTGCGTCAACGGCAGAAGAATGGAAGCCATGCCACAAGCCCCGACTGGCATGTTCGAGCTGTGGAAACATGCGACCAGCAGAAACTTGAAAACACAGATGCATATTTATGAGCTTGACGCAAAGGTTGGCATGTTCAAACTGTGGAAATATGTCACCAGCAGAAAGGTAAAAGCATTACAGCAGATTTAGGAGCTTGGCATAAAGGCTAACCAGCCGTGTTGATATCAAGCTGTTTTTATAGTTTGGTAATGTTGCCATTGTCAGCTACAGAAAACTAATATTATAACTGTTACTGGATTAAATTCTCTCATAAAAATGCTCCTATGAAAAATACAGATATTCAGAGCTCTGCTGTTTGGAGCTACTATTAGAAGAGATCATGTAAAATAAGACGGATGCTTTGAACACTAGGAGACTCTGGACCCCACCTCTTCCACTGTTTTAGATAGTGTCTGAGCTAATTAGCTACACACTCTGATATGAATCAGCGTCCCACAGGAAACACTTTATCTGCTTATTATGAGCGTTATGAGAAACAAGTGGTTTACACTTGTCGTTCTTGGTGGAAACTTCAGCGCAGATGGACATCAAAGTGCTGGACGGAGATGAAGCTTCATAGATATGGTTGTTTGACACTCTTTTACGTGGAAATGTCCTCTGACCAGCAGCTGCACAGTCAGCACTAGATGACCGCACATAGCAGAAAAACTGAACTATATACACAGAATTAAAGATAAGATAAAACCTGGCAATCCTTCACTCACAGACTCTAACATCCAGTGAAAGCTAAGCAGAAACCAGTTTTGATAGCTGAAGCTGAAATGGAGTAAACGTCTGTGCTGTAGGTCCTGGTGGAACCATCACGTGTCCATTAAAAACAGAGGAAGTCGCCAGCGGAATGGAAAGAAAAACGTGCTTGAGATAGTTTAAGATTTACAGCCACGATTTGTAGAATTTGAAAAATTCAGACTTTGGCTCTGTGCGGCAGCAACTGAGGAACTGAGCAGGACTGAGGCTCTGATATGAACAAGCTTAAAGTAACACGAAGATGCTATCGACTGTCAGTGCAGTGTTTAACTTTTCTGTCAACAATAATCATGGACATCTTAAAAAATGCAAGAACTATCCATCCATCCATCATCTATACACCACTTAATCCTCATTAGGGTCATGGGGGCTGGAGTCTATCCCAGCTGACTGAGGGTGAAGGCAGGAGACACCTGGACAGGTAACAGTCTATCACAGGACTACACATAGAGACAAACAATCACACTCACAGTCACACCTACAGACAATTTAGAATCACCAATTAACCTCAGCATGTTTCTGGACTGTGGGAGGAAGCTGGAGAACCTGGAGAAAACCCACACATGGACAGGGAGAACATGGAGACTCCATGCAGAAAGATCTCAGGAAGGCAGGGACACGAACCGGGGATCTTCTAGCTGTGAGGCGACAGCGCTAACCACCAAGCCACTGTGCAGCTCATGCAAGAGCTAGATTTTGCAAATCAGTGTGATGGCTCATGCAACAAGGTAGAAATACTTCACTCTATGGATCTCACTTGGTGTCCGTTTGTTGAATTAGAATCTTTCAACCTATTTAAGTTTAATTTTCAATATCTGTGAAACATCTGCACTATATAGTGTTTGTTGCATCTGAAATCTCTTTGTGTTTGGAGGAGGCAGAAGTGCTTTTTAGTGGACACCAAATGAACACGCTCAATTTGAAAAAGAGGTGAGTAGCACAAAATACCAAATGCTGACAATAGCAGAAAGCGACTTTCTGAGAATTTCTCTTCCAAAGTTATTATGCTGATTATATAACAATAATAAAAAAGAAGAAAAAAGAAAAAGATGGTCACATTTTGGACAAATGACATGCTGCCCTTCATCCGCCACTAGTGGCAGAGGAAATGAAAAGTAAAATGATAACACGATGCCTTCTAATGAATATTCTGTACATTACTCTTTGCTCCAAAAAGATTTGATAAGAAATTTAGACTGAAGTAAACCTAGATACTTTTCCAAGCCAGAGCTGGATTGTTTTGGAGCAAATTGCCATGGCAGCTCTATTTGGAGACTAAATGGAAGATGTTAATTTTTGTGAAATGGCATTCTAAGATGTTACATTAGACATCACTCCTTCTCAAAACTTATCCCACACTGAGTGGAAAATGTAAAGCAGACTTCGTCCTGTGTGAAAGACTCTGAACCTAAACCAGACCTGTTATCCTGAGTTAAGGCCACAGTGTGCCTGAAACATGCCATCTGAACGTATGAGGGCAAAAGGCTTTGGTGGAAGACTTCCTTGTTTTTATTTGTATCTACCAGAAGTAGAAGAATTGGGCCCCGTCTAGACCAAAGGTGTTTTTTAGATATCTGCTTCATGTGCGATAGACGGAACAGATCGCTTTGATTGTGATAGGAACAGCTGTCCACACCGGCCATGCCTGGAACTGTGGATCTGCACTATCCCGTTAAAACATCCACAATAACAACTGACTGAGGCAGCAGGAGACCAGCAGCTCCTGAGTTCTGTCAGGTGAACTTACTGACTGTTACAGGAGATTGGTGGTGTTAAAGAGAGTAATATAATGGCTTCAGTTTCCCTTCATTCTCCAAACTAAGAGCATCCCGACCACTTTTTATTGTAAACACTTCAATGACTGTGGCTAAGTATTTCAAACAACCTCACTTTAAGAAGCAGCTTTTAACAAGCAAACAGTCAGACTCTGCATGTTTCCTGATGGTCCAATACATAAGCGGCATTCTGACAACTCACCTTTCAAGGTTTGAATTATCTGTCCTAAAGAACACAGTCCACATAAAGACCCGAATCTGTTTCTGCTGCAGCCAAAACAATGAGAAGATAATCTCTCCAATAACTATGATGTTGCCTTTGGGGACTGTTAAAGCTGGACTTCTACAAACACTGTGTTCCTTTAAACGTCAGATTTGGGCAGATGGTACACATTTATCTTCTGGAATGCAGAAAGATGCAGCTTTTCCTTAAATCATTAACAGGCAGCTGAAATCAGACCATTGTTTTGTGATGAGTGTCATTCTTGGTGGGATTTTCAGTGAAGATGGACATCAAAGTGTTGGATGGAGATAAAGCATACTGGATGAACTTGATGGACACATATGCTTTTTTTTTAGAAATTTTTTTTTTTTACGTAGTTTTTTTTTACCTATCTTGAAATTTCTCCAGACCAACTGCTGAGAAGTAATAAGTAGTGCAGATGGCATATTTAGAGCCACTACTGTATGAGTAGAATTTGAAATATTCAGACTCTGTCCAGCGATAGTATCTTACATCATATGGGCCTATTTCTGCAGTCAGGGGTTGAAAACAAAATGCTCTGACCTGTTTGTATTTCACTACATCAAAAATGTCTTGGGCTGTGCTAAGTCCAGCATGCAGCAACAATGCGTCTGCAAAACAGTGATGAGGAGAATAGTTCTAGTGGAACATGCACGCCCCTGAAATAGCATCTTGCAGCCGGGGATCTTCTAGCGATGGTGCTCACCACCAAGGCTCCGTGCAGGCCAACCAAAACCAAATACACTTAATTAATTCACATAAAGTGTATCTGCAACTTAAAATAGAGATAAGCAAAGCAAAATATAAAATGCTGACATTTGATGAAATTGTAATAGAGAGCCTGCTGACTTACTAATTTTCACATGCAATTTTCTAAACTATTATGCACATGGTTAGTATTAAAAAATGGTGTGATGTGATTAGTAATATTTAACATGTCATCTGTTGGTCCTGTTGAACTATAAAAACACAGACTGCTCAATAATGTGCAGTAAAAACTTCAACTTTAGCTTTTGCTCAAATTAGAAACCTGGATTATGTGCTGCTGCCTACTTGCCATTGATGATAAGATAAGATAAGATAAGATAAGATAAGATAAGATAAGATAAGATAAGATAAGATAAGATAAGATAAGATAAGATAAGATAAGATAAGATAAGATAAGATAAGATAAGATAAGATAAGATAAGATAAGATAAGATAAGATAAGATAAGATAAGATAAGATAAGATAAGATAAGATAAGATAAGATAAGATAAGATAAGATAAGATAAGATAAGATAAGACAAGACAAGACTTTATTAACCCCAGAGTAAATCCTTGACTGACATGGCTAAAATAGCTATAAGGTAGAAGCCTGCTAACACTAACTGAATGCTCTGTACATTGTTCTTCGCTATCAAAGGTGTGATAAGAAATTGTAAAATAAACCTGGGTATTCTGCTAAGTTTGTAAATAATTTCTTCTGGCAGCTCTATTTTATAAAAGAGTCTTTAATTCTTTAATTTTTGATTTCTAACTTTTAATCTTAAATCTTATTCTTTAATTTTTAAACTTCCTAGTTCCCTTGTTTGATTTGCGTCCTAATCCAGCTAATTAGTCATTTAATTTATTATTGTCATTTTTGCTATTTTATTTATGTGACTGGCTGCACAGTGGCTTGGTGGTTAGCACTGTCGGCTTGCAGCTAGAAGATCCCCGGTTCGTGTCCCTGCCTTCCTGGGATCTTTCTGCATGGAGTCTCCATGTTCTCCTGTGCATGTGTGGGTTTTCTCCAGGTTCTCCAGCTTCCTCCCACAGTCCAGAAACATGCTGAGGTTAACTGGTGATTCTAAATTGTCTGTAGGTGTGACTGTGAGTGTGATTGTTTGTCTCTATGTGTAGCCCTGTGATAGACTGTTACCTGTCCAGGTGTCCCCTGTCTTCACCCTCAGTCAGCTGGGATAGACTCCACCCCCCATGACCCTAATGAGGATTAAACGGTGTATAGATGATGGATGGGTTTATCTGACTGCTCTGCCTTGTCTCTTTATGTCTTGCTTGATTGTCTCTGTGTTTGGATGTTTTGACTGTCAAAGCACCTTGTGAACGCTGTTCTTTAGGACGCTAAATAAATAAAGTTATTATTCCATCCATCATCTATACACCGCTTGATCCTCATTAGGGTCGTGGGGCTGGAGTCTGTCCCAGCTGACTGACGGTGAAGACAGGGGACACCTGGACAGGTCGTCAAAAAGTTATTATTCTAGTTATTTAGAGACAGACTGAAAATGATTGATCTCAGTGACAGTTGAAAATATCCATCCATCCATCCATCCATCTTCTACCGCTGGTCCGGGTCGGGTCGCGGGGGCAGCAGCTTGGCCGCCGCCCAACACACATAGCACCGGACCCCTATGGCCCCTCCTGCAGGTGGTGAGCCTGCTGGAGGGGGGTCGCACGTCTCTTCTTCCGTGGTTCCAAGGTTGTTTCTCATCATTGGGGTCTTTTGGGCTGCCGTTTGTCTGGTCCTTCACCCAGGACCTTTTTGTCATGGGAGACCCTACCAGGGGCATGAAGCCCCCGACAACATAGCTCCTGGGATCATTGGGACACGCAAACCCCTCCACCACGATAAGGTCGCAGCCCAGGGAGGGGAGTTGAAAATATATTAGTTATATTTATATTACACACCATTCCTACTTCTGTAAGTGATAAAAGCTTTGCCACGCTGAGTGGAAAACGCAGAGCAGACTGTGAACTGTGTGAAAACCTCTTATCCCGAGTGAAGACCGGAGTGTGCTTGAAACAAGTCATGTTAAAGTGTGAGGGCAAAGGGCTGCGGTGAAAAGTTGAAAAGGGTCGTAGAGAGGAACGAGATCACTGTCAACAATAGATGCACACATTCAGAAAAGACTCATACAAGGCCTTCAGTTCTCCTTGGGAAAGACAAAGCTTTGACTACTTTCCAAAACGCAGGTGAACTACGCTCAACACTGTACCTGATCTCAGAGAAAAACTTTATTGGATGCTAATTCCTGAGTGATTTTCTCCGAGGCCAGCAAGCACTTTGTTTCAAGCATACTGACCCCATTAGTCATCTGCTAGTGGATGTGACAGGCAAACACGACTTTCTTGTTGAAAGTGTTCTTCATCTCTCTTGTAGTCACATTTTATTCTCCACAAACTCAGAGAGAAGCTGTTTCCTGTGCAGGTACACCAGCAGCAACTCATCTGTCGAGGTTTGAGTTATCTGTTCTAAAGAATGCAGTCCAAACAAAGACCTGAGTCTGTTTCCACTGCAGCCAAAAGCTATGATGACATAATCGCACCAGTAAGCATAATGTTTCCTTCCCCAAAAGCCTTTGGGGTCTGTTAAAGTCAACTTCAAGCTGGAGCTTTACAAACACTGTGTTCCCTCAACAGACAGACCTGGGCAGATGGTACACATTTGTGTTGTATCAGCTTTCACAGACAATAATGTGTTTTTCTCACCAAGCTGCAGAGCAGAAATGCTGCTCAAGGGGGAACGGTTTAAAAACAGCGTTCCTGTTTGCTGTGGACGGCGTAAGCGTGTGAGCCTGACATGCAACGCTCCGGCAATTAGGGCTGGAAATTATTTCGCTGCCACACAAATTAGCGGCGCTTACGTCAGATGAGATTGAAGGACCCTCTGTGTCTAACAGGATGTCATTGGTACATAAAACACTCCGTCAAGCCAACAGCCAAGCAAAATTACCTCTGTTGGACCAAGAGTGTTTTGTCTCTCCCCCCGTCCTCTCGCCATGGCAACCATTCACCAAACTCAACAGCCAGAATTAAAACCAACCCTTATTTGACCCTTTTTTTCTTTAAGAAAGAGAAATTCATAACATCCAGCTCATTTGTGTGAGAGGATCAGGTCTGAGCGTCAGAGAGGCAGATGTACATGTGTTTTGTGTTGTGAGCCCTCTGTTTGGTTTTAAAGAGGCAGTGGACCACAGCTTGGAAACCCAAACAGTATACGTCGTGCAGTCGACTCACTGGGCATGGCTTATGGCATCAGTGCACTAATGTACAGTGCATGCTTTATGTGTGTGTGAACTCGTGAAAGCAGAGTGCTCGCAGGTAAATGTTTGAAGGGGTAATGAAGCTTTGGACAAACGGAACAAAACCAGCCGGTGTTCTCCATCGGCGCCTTATGATGTTAGTGGGCAAACACTGGAGTCTGTTTTTAAAGGCAAATACGCACATCGTATAATAGCAGCACTTTTATAGGCAATAAATTAAAGGCTCTGATTACTCAACATGGTAGTTTCTGTGGAGGTTTAGAGGTTTCAGTTCTCACCTTAAGGGTAGAATTTGTAACAGCTCATTTTCTTTTCTATAAAACACATGTAGAATTGAAGACAATGCAGTAGCTGAACCCAATGTGTCTTTATTAAAGTCCAGCAAAGCCTTAGCATCATAGCCTCTCATTACTGGGAAGTAACAAAATACACATTGAGTTCTGCATTAGTATGTCCTAACTGTGATCCATGAGTGCCTGAGGTCAGTGATCATGTCCAGATCTGAACTGCAGAGGGACAGATGGAAACCCAGATACGTTAGCCACAACACTCTCTGAAATAGTGAAAGGATTGTTTTAAAATTAAGTGCTGGGTCATGCAAGTAAAGACAGAACATTTTGTTGTGCCTTATGGTGATCTGAAAACTCAAACAGCACTACCAAATGGTTGATTCTTGATCCTTGGGAGGCCCAGTTTTGCAGAACTACAGTCTACTGCAACATATGTCTGCCAAAAAGCATAATTATAAGTCAAGTTTACTTTTTGGTCTCCCGTGGGAGAAATTTGTCTTAGACAAGGCAAGAAATCGAGCTGCACTGCAACACAATAAAACAGAACACACGCTATTAAAAATACATAACATATGACATATAATAAATAAAGGTAAGTTATATCAGAGCAAACTAAAATACACACATTCCCCCATACATGCATGTCACCCATCCCCAATTACCTCCCTTTGCTGGCTGCACCTGGCCGCTCATTAATGAGCCTGACTGAGACGAGAATAAAAGAGAAGAGTAGTTCAACCATAATTCCATATTAGCTCCCCATACTTTTACCCACCTAAGAAAGAAACATACACAAGAGGTATGATTTGAAAAAATGCCAGTATGGGACTGGCTAATTAAAGGCAACACGATCTATCCGTCATGTTCCTGCTCCTCACTCTGGCTAGCTGGTTCCTTAGATGAAGACCATTCTCTAATCCAAAGGTAAAGGAACTGGAAGGGATAAAAAGTTGAGACTGCGAACAGATGAAACTTTTATTTGCCAGCTAGCTTGCTTGTTTAGCAGTCATTTAAGTTGGCAGTATAGCTGATATAGTGAGAATGTGGTTAAACATGACTTTCTATATGACCTTCTATATCAAAATTACATATTTAGAACTTGACCAGGAGTGATGCCAATGTATCAACTTAGATTTTTATTTCTATAGTAATGTCCATGCACTGGCAAATGTGAGTTAAAAGGATGAGATCACAAAAAAAAACCGTCACAACTCCTACACTGCTATCTCTCTCTCTCTTATGTTTTATATACACACTGAGGCCAAATGTTTGGAAGCAACTTTAAGTTTCTGTTCACAATGCCTTTCTTAAAAACCAGCATGAATTCTATGGATTTTGGGATGTATTTACTGCATGATCAGACTTGGCTTTCATTGATATGCACCTTTTTCCTCAATTTACCTTTAAGAATACATTGAAGTTACCAGACAGCTGCTGAATATTAACAAAAGAAAAGAAGGACTTTGTTTTAGGGCTGGGAAGATTTACAAGAGTTACAACTTCCGTGCAAAAGTAAAAAAAAAGAAAAAAAAAACAATCACAGTTTGTTTATTCACTTTAGCTCTTTGGCTTTTGAGAGTTTGTGTACAAAAATCAAGGACAGCCAAATACCTGATAATTATAGAAAAATGTATTCTGATGAGTGACTCTATATAGAATAGTCATGATCTATGATTTTTTTTGTACAAATTTGATGTAGCTTCACCACCACCCAGTGTAAGGTATAAATACTATATATATGTGTCTAAACGTACCTGAGACCTGTAGAACTCAGGTGACAACATATTTACATTTGCATAGACACTATTTACTAACACCATGTTAGTGCTGACAAACAAACTACGAACCTCCTTCTAGTACGTCAACACAAGACGTGTAAACTAATAAATATTCCAGCAGTAAACCGACTACTTCATGAAGCTCATCCAGAGAATGCAAGTGTACAAAACAGTAATCAAAGCAAAGGGTGGCTGTTTGGAAGAACCGAAAATATAAAACATTTTATGACTTGTTTCACACTTTTTTGTTTACTACATAATTCCATCTGTGTTCATTCACAGTTTTGATGCCTTCAGTGAGAATCTACAATGTAAATAGTCATGAAAATAAAGAAAAACCATTAAATGAGAAGGTGTGTCCAAACTGCTGACTGGTAGTTTACATAACATGAGGCGCTGATGTCGTTATGTTGGCATAAGATGTTCTGAAGGAAAGATGTGTTGTTAATTTTTCTTTGACATTAGGAATATGGCATTAATAGATAAAAACATGTCATGATCTAATTCTTTTACGCTGACTGGACTGACAGACGCATTAGCAGCAGTCATTAGAGCAGTCATGTTCTGTCACGGCAGGTTTACTGCTCATTTGATGTTTTTAATAGAACCAGTAATGTTTTTTCTTATCAGTGGAAATGAGCATGTTTCTCAGGAATGAGTTCTTAATTTAATTTACACAACGATGTAAGAAAAGAGCAAACAACCCTCAGTGATGCTAAACTGAAATGAGTCCACCACACAGAATTTATTTTACCACGTTCTCCTTCAACCACAGGACAAACTATCCCTGTCAAAACAAAATAGCCATTGGATGTTGAATAAATATAATCGCAGCACCCCGTGGATGTATAATGATGCTGTAAAACATGCCTCAGCAACCCTTAGAATGCACAACAGGCCACATTACAGGCTGAGCCATTCTATAATCTCCAGTAATCTCTGGTTGTATGGACCAGAGCATCTTCACCCCCTGTAGCTTCACAACGTGACCTACCACCCCTGGTTTGTGCGTTTCATGTAAATATAGTGTGTAATGACACACTGTCAGAGCACAGATGCTATTATGGCCTTCCTACCAAGCAGAGGTCATCTTTGCCACCCCGCCCAAAGGAGGGGCAGCCTCACCGCCGTGGTTAAAGGCCCTGCTTTCACCCAGACCAAAATGACATACGTGATTTTCTCTTTACATTTTCACCAGGGTTTGTGGTGGAGCACGCTGAGAATCCTATCTGAAACTACACAAGGATTTCACAGATACTTGCTGATTAGTGGAAATGTTTCTGTTTGTTTTTTTTTGGGGGGGGGTTGTATTTGGTCAGAATCTTTGCTCAGTTTTGCTGGAATGACAGATGCTGCAAAATGCTATGATAGGTGTCACAGTGGTAAAGCAGTGGGGAGTCCAGCATATCTCTGTGATTATGAGAACCAAGGAGGGAGCGTTTAGTGCAGAGGCATATATCCATGACATTCCAGCTTTGAGCCAATCCACAGAGGCATTTACATGTGCCTTCCTTTGAACGTTCATATGGTGATGGGCTCTGATCATTTTAACCATGAAATACAACAGTTCAGTTCTAACACAGCCATTCCAAATGTATTTGTTCTTTGCAATCTGATGTACAAGCTGTCGACTGGTTTAATTTAGCAGCATGGTGTATTTCTTGGAAACCCAGAAAACATCAGTGATGACGGTTCTTGTACAGCACACAAAGCCGTTCCCATCGCTTTCACAAACTGTTTACAATGTGACATATTGGAAGCAGTTGCTCCAAAAAACGAGTGGAGCTCACTGCAGCACACATCCTGATCTGTAGACCCAAAAAAACACATTTCCAAATAACACAAAGAAATAGCCAAACCTGCAAATTGAGTAATGCTGGGAAGACTTTCCAGATGGCTGTTGAAACCATGGAACGTTCTCTAGCGTGCAGATTTGAATGCATGCATCCCAACAGGACATTTGCGTTATATTCTCCGTCCTGTAAAAAGCTCAGTCAGTGCCACGGGGAGAACAGCACTCTGTTCATTTATTAGTCACACTTTGAAGTCGATCTCACCTTTCTCCTAAACTCCACTCATGGGTTGAGTTTAGCATTTAAGATGCAAATTAAAAGCAAAGACCTTGAGGCACGGGGCCATCTGGTCCGTCTTATGCTTCTGCTGCACAGGTTTCATTAGCGGGATGGTTATTCTTTCCCCACAGGCTGAAGCTGCAGGAGGAAATGACCATACGGCAGGTACTGTACACAGTGAGGGCGAGCAATGGGTGGCACATCAGAGCATGCCTGCTTCTGTAAAGAGCATGTGGTGAATTAAACAGTACACAGAAAAAATACAACAATAAGGAATAAAAAAGTCCTTTTACCGTCTCACTAAAAAGCACATTCTATTCTTCATGCAGTCAGTGCATACAAGGATGCAAGAAAATGTCAATACCATATTAACAGGGAATGAAGTGACTCCACATAAACTAAAAGTGTCAGTAGAAGCTGTGAGTTTTTGACCATTAAATTAATCGCCAACTGTTTTGACAGCTTTCCCTTAAAATTGATTTTAGCTATTTAAAAAACGAAAAAGTCAGAATTCTCTGATTGAATCTTTTTAAAACATTTCTGGGATTTTTAAAAATATTTTTCATTTTTCTCTACAGTAATATGCTTAATATCTCTGGGATGTGGAGAAAACAACACATTTGAGGATGTCAGGGTGAACCCGAACTGATTATTCGAGAAAATGACTGACAGATGCAAATATTGTTAGTCGTCGTACTTTTTAGCTTTTAGCTCAGTTTTTAAGCACATTCAAGTGAAACTGTCAACAAAATCTGTGTGTGATTGTTATGTTTTGGTTGGGGGTATTAATGAACCCCAGATGGCTGTACTATGAAGCAAAATTAAAGGGTCAGTGAGGTATACCGGGTATAAAGTCAGAGTCACAAAGGTGCCTCTCTCTTAGCCTGCTAGATCACCACGGTAACTGATGCTGAACAGCTAACCCGCTCTGGAGGAGGTTCTGTTTAGAGTTTGGGATTTAAATCGGCTGTAAGAAGCGCCAAACTTTTCACCATTTCTTCTCCTGAACATAATCTCTATGACAGATTGTCAGCTGAAGATCTGTGTTACATCTGCAAACCTGTTGAGCCATACTTCAGTAAACCCAATGAATGAAGAGAATTTGCATAAATGTTGCAGCTGATAGAACACTGATTAGAAACTTCATTAGTCTGTTGGTATTTATCACAGACGACCTTCAATCACTAATATTGATTTCACTCTGATTTTGCCAGAAACTGAAGTGATTTCCAGAGTATCAAGGATACCGTGTCTTAATGCATAAACTTTAAAGTTTAAGAGTTCTAACATGCAGCTGCCACATTAAAAACAAGAAAAGCCTTCAGAGAGCGCAGTACTCAGTCAAGGCTGCTCAGTCGTTGCATCATTTCCGACGGATGAAATCTTTAAACACTTTGTGGTCCTCAGCGGTGGATTTGTAGTAGGATCACAATCGTGTGATCGTCAGCAGGCAGCTGACATAGTGTTCACTAGTTGTCATGGTTACAGTGACGCCATGCCGCTATCTGGCAATGATACAGAAATCTTTAACAAATTTGTGGATCCAAACTATAAGCTGCATCACTGCCAAAATCTAATCGCTTGGTTCTTGTTTCATTTCTGAGCTTCCCTGAAAATTTAATCTAAATCTGTCAGTCCGTTTTTGAGTAATGTTGCTAACAGACAGACAGACAGACAGACAGACAGACAGACAAACAAACCAACGCAGATCATCACATAACTCCACTATGTTCCCTGGTGGGGTAGTAACAGGCTGCATTATTGAGAGTGCACTAAGTGGTAAAATAACACATTGATTATACATCATTTTCAGCAAATGTTGTCTTTTGCTGCTATACTTGTTTTCATTTTGTGCAGAAGAAAAGTCAGATACTTATTAGGGCATGCACACAGCCTGGAGAAGAACATCTGGGGTAACAAAGAAAGCTGATGTCTACTGCTGTGATGCCATTATCTCTGATTGGGGTTTTAGAATTTGTTGAGCCGGGTAATACAAAGAAAGCCTAGCTATGCTGAACTGGCATCAGAGTTCACACCTCGAACGATGAACTCTAAAAACTCCGGCCTAAATTTCTGTTTATATGTGGTAAATAAGTTTATTATGCAGATTACAGATTTTATTATTTCCCAACAGATTTGATCAAGTCCAAATTCTGAACCAGGTTCACAAGTAATGCATGTCTGATTTAGCTCAAAGTCTGTTGGAAATGATCATAATTCAAAAAGGATGAAACCTGTTGATTTTGGCATCATTCTGAGATCATGACTTTCAATAGTAGAGTGTCTATCCTAACAGGCTCTATAATGACTTCCTGACCTCAGACTTCATATTCATAGTCCAACAAAAATATCACTACACACACTAGCTGTGAGAGTGGCAAGACGGGTTGTTTTTGTCCT
Organism: Amphiprion clarkii; assembly: GCA_027123335.1. Taxonomy (NCBI): domain Eukaryota; kingdom Metazoa; phylum Chordata; class Actinopteri; family Pomacentridae; genus Amphiprion; species Amphiprion clarkii. The sequence goes on along the minus strand of CM049573.1, from coordinate 30,371,186 downwards.
TTTCTATAATAGTTTATCTGTGATTCAGGATATCTGAGAAACACGTGCAGTTGAAGAGGGCAGCGTTCCAACAGTGATCTTCATTAATTTCACAACTCTCCATATCAAATTCTAAAAGATTTACAAGACTTTTCTCAAGAACAGATACTTTTATTACTGAGGCACTAGTAAAATGGAAATGTCTTAAAACTTCCCAGCAGTTGTGAACTACGGCCACGGCATAAAATTCTATGACTTTTTCCATAATTTTACATCTTTAAATCAAAGTGCTGCTATAACTGAACTGTTTTTAAGATTTTCCCAACAGAGTAACAGGATGAGCAGCTGGTCGAAAAATGAAATGAATACAACAAAATATCTTAACAAGTTGTAAAATTAATTTGCAAAATATGCTCGACTTCAGCAGAAGACTCATCAAATTAAACGTTCCCATGATCATCGTTAGCATTTTTCTTTTCTTCCAAAACGACTCAGTAAAATCCCAAGAAATTCAAAGCCTTAAACCAAATGTTTTCACCAATTCTGATTATTTTATTTTCCTTAAAAACCACATATCTATTATGTTAGTACAGTAGAGTTCAGTTCATGTCAAACTAAATAAAGATTGGAGGAGAGTTGGACACATTCAATTAAAAGTAACAGCACATAGAGGCACACAGTCACAAATTCAACCAAATACCATTAAACCCTACAGTATCCAACTTTTACTTTGGAGGAAATTAAATTATGAGTGTTACGTTACCAGATGAAGCTAAAGTAGTTTCACCATAGTCACTTTTCCCTTGCAACAGAATGCCGTTCTTTAATCCAGAGATATGGTAACAGTCTTTTAGCTCGAGGACACACAAGGACACGGAGTCCATCTGGATTCTGCTTTCTGATTGGATGGTCAACAAAGTGTCTTTTCCTGGCCGCTCTCCACCGACTGGATGAATGAAGAGGAAAAGGGAGAGAGAGCCTGGAGTTCAGGGTTACCAGAAGTTGGCTCTGGAAAAGGAGAGAGGTTCAATAAGTGAATAACTTGGCAACCAGCAGTGGATGGCAGATGAGGAGGGAAAGTAGAGCTGGATGGAGAGGACCAACAATGAGCATGTGTTGGATTCAATTAGAGATCTAATAAATAGCCCCTTCTCCTTTATAGGCCCAAAATTTTAATGTCAATAAATCAAGATGACACTGACAACTAAAAAGGAATTATGAAACAGTTTGGCGAGCAGTTCCAGCTCAAAGGATAATTCAACACTTCTGCAAATAATGGAAGACAACAGTCCAGGCCACATTATTAGATGCATAGTACGAGGTTGCACAACTGCATGGGCATATCCACGACATGCACACCCTGTTAACACTTAGCACTAAAATCAGTCTTGGGTGGTCTGATTAGTGGTCGGCACGTCGTAAATGCAGGTGTGAATGCACTGAAAACAGATGCTACGGAATCCTCAAGACTCTCCAGCTTCATGTCAGGAAGCTTTAGCGTCAGTGAGGCATGTCCACGTACTGTAGAGTAGAGAATACAAATGCAACCCTGACTGCACTCTTGTCCTTGTAGTGATGCACGACATAGGTCCAAATTTAGTTTTTTGGCTTCTCAGAAACATTAGGAAGAATTTTATAGGGCATTCAAGTTCACAATTTAACAAGCATACAACTATAGACACTTTTTATTTTTACATGTGCAATACAGGCCACTTGGCCAAATGGACATCTACCTCATAGACAGATGAGGTACATGTCCACATGTACATAGGCGTGTGTGCACAGTTTTTGCACACATGCCTATTTACCTTTTTTCTTTCCTTATTTATTTCTTTGACTTACAACCAGGACATGAGTACTAACTTTGTGCCACCTCATGAATACGAGTGCTGCCATGACAATTAAGAACCTTGAATCCCTGAATCCTGGCAATGGGGATGCTAGTACAGCATTTCCTAAATGATGAATGAAAATATGTACATCAGTATACACACTACCGTTCAAAGGTTTGGGGTCAATTAGATATGTCCTTATTTTGGAAAGAACAGCTTTTTTTTCAATGAAGATAACATTAAATGAATGATAAATCCAGTGTAGACATTGTTAATGTGTTAAATGACATTTCTAGCTGGAAACAGCTGATTTTTAATGGAATATCTCCATAGGGGTACAGAGGAACATTTCCAGCAACCATCACTCCTGTGTTCTAATGCTACATTGTGTTAGCTAATGGTGTTGAAAGGCTCATTGATGATTGGAAAACCCTTGTGCAGTTACGTAAAATTCTCTGGGAGACCCCAAACTTTTGAACGGTAGTGTATGTTTACTACCAAGTCCAGGGTGTGATATTACCTGTTTACCTGACAGATAAAAAGCCAGGTAAGGTGGTACATGAAATGCATTCTGAGATTCTAACATAAATGGTGAATGTATTAGTCTGTCATGTCTGGACAAGAATATACTATATGTGTAGTGGAGGGTGATAAATAACAAGGAAATTGGTGTAGGAGAAGAAGCAGTAACTTTTTCTATAATGATGGTTTCTGTTCTCGATGGCAGGTCGTAGTTAAGTCACCTTTTAATGTCTTTCTAACTACAGCACTGGAATAAATAACGCAGATTACAGGGTAGCTGCTGGCAGGCTTTAATATACACTAAGTGTCTGAAAATGACAAAATGTTCCGTCTAGGGGTGTGCGAAATGACGATATTAGACCGTCTTACGATCTCCACAGCTGACGGTCTGTCATTTCCAAGAGATCGTTTTATCACGATCTAGTCCACAGCACCTTTGCGCAGTCTTTAGTCTAATATCACTTTGCCGTCTGACACTATCTCTGGGCCACGCGAGAGAGAGAGACAGAGAGAGACAGAGAGAGAGAGCGCGCGAGCGAGCGAGAGAGAGAGACCCACACACATGCCCTTAGCCAATCAGTAAGTTCGAAGGTGTAAAGCCCACGACGCTTGTTTTCGAAAAAAGATGGCAACTGCGGCGGTGAGTGATAGCGAGCTGCTTCCGAAAAGAAATTCATCATCCATAATATGGAACTGGTTTGGCTTTATCCCAGACGACAAAGACCAAAAGAATATCCTGTGCAAACTTTGTAAGGAGAGCGTAAAGGCAAGCGATGGCAACACAACCAATTTATTTAATCACCTGAAAAGAAGGCACCCTACACAATACAATGAGAGCCAAACAGCTAAAGCTACAAAGTTAGCAGCGACTGCGCCTGATTCTGCTCCTTCAAAACAACAACAGATGCTAACCGAAGCATTTGCCAAACTTACTCCATATGACAGAAGCAGCAAACGCTGGAATAGCATTACAGATGCCATAACTTTTACAACGTAACGTCTTTCTTCCCAAACATTAGCATTGCTGGACAAGTTAATGTTTTTATTTTGTATTTATTTTGGTTGCATTCATTTTTTGAGTTTACAATATTTATATTTACTTGATTTTGTTTGGTTTTTTTTCATTTATTGTGGTAGCATTTTTCCAAATTCATATTTTAAGTTTACATTTTATATTTGTATATATGTTCTTTGAGTGTTGATATGCACAAATGTTTAATAAATGTGCATGCTTATCCAAATTTTGTTTTCATGTGTAATTTATGTTCTATTTGTAAGTTTTAAAAAATCGTGATAAAATCGAAATCGTGAGTTTAAAATGAAAAAATCGTGATATTCCTTTTTTGTCATATCGCCCACCCCTAGTTCCGTCATAATTTGCTTCAAGAGGAGCCACCGTATCTTTTCTACATGACAGCCTAGCTTCCTGGTGCTTCCAACCTGGTTTTAGTAGTTGATCATCTTCTTGATTGCCTCAAAGCACTTCCATTTGTCGGGGATGTAGAAAGGCTCAAAGATGTGAGGGAAGGGGGTGTCATAACCACAGACCCTACTGATGGGAGCCTCCAGGTTAAGGAAGCACTCCTCCTGCAAGGAAAAAACAAACAGATGAAGACAAGTACTGTCATTGTTGGTTGAAAGACATCAGCTCTAAAATGTCATTTATTCAGACGGGAAAGCTAAGCTAACATGTTCAGGCAATTCTTGATAGTCTGGAAAACCTATTTGGGTCCTGCATGTCACAAGTTGAATCTCTGAGACTTGGTTGCCTGAGACCACATCCCGATAGTGCAGTCCCATCACTGTCTTGTTTACATTATACATATACAAATTGATTTGCCATTTTTGTGATCTAAATGCAGGCGCATGCTTGCACGCTATACATCGATTCTGAGTGATTAGTAAAGATGCCTGTATGCTGCACATCTGGTACATTACTGCATGATGATTGCACCGTAGAGAGACAGACCAAGTATTGTTTGGGATATGAAGAAATGAATGGTGGAAACTAAGTGTTCAGTAGAGAAGAGATTTTTCATGAGCTGCGTTCACATCCACACACTCCTCTCCATATTTTTTAAATCAAAGCTTTCCATTAAACTGAAATTTGTCAGAGCATGACATATACATGTTTAGTTGTGTACATGCTACAATGACTGCCAATAAGGTTGTATGCCTCCATTAATCAGCTTCATCCATTTCCTCTTCTGTTCCTGAGTTTTACTGGTGAATAATGGCTTTAAAAAAAGTATAACATTATGATATCACAGTAAAGATGACCGTCGACCTTCTGGATCAGTAAATGTTTGAGTCCAAATGAGCATTTGAGGAATTCTGTGTGATGGATGGACGACCCAAAAACTCAACGTCTCTGGTGTAGCGGCTTAAAATAAAAAAAAAATTTTTACAAAAATCACAGCGACAACATCTACAAGTGACAGTATGTGTGGTTTGGAGGTGCATTAAGACAGCTGGGAGGTGTGAGTTACAACTTGAATCTCTCTACTACAGACAGACTGTCATCCAGAGCCACTAGCCTTAGTTAGTATCATCATCTGGGGGATTTTCCTCCAAACTCAACAGGGCAGCTTCAACTATTAACAAAACTAGAGACAACTAGTTTAGCTTTCCTCTGTGTTTTGGCACATTATCAAAAGGGGATGTGATACAAAGCAGGACAAGTGTAAAATAGCTATTTCAGAATTTAAAAAAAACTTCACTTCCATTATTAAAACTAATTTGTATAACGGAAGCCAAAATGACTCATTAGGGCTCCTCAGAGAGGGCCAGCACTCAGGCAATTTGGCCAGAGTGCAAAACAAGCCATGACTCATGTCTCTATATTGGCCTTTGACCTCTTCCCACGGAGAAAAAGCAGAATGAAGTTGGCCAAAACATTCCAAATGGGACAAACCCCCTGATGAGTTAAATGAACACACTTGGACACATGCACACAGATTTGCAGGAACAGACCTGAAGTACCCTATTTCAGATTAAACTGACCTGAGAACAACTCCAGCAACCGAAGCAAAAACACAGCAGTTAACGGCCTTGATGTTGCACGCCTTCTCTGATACTGAACATTCTGAAGTGTCTTCTGTGACGCTGACAGCATCACAAATTCAGCCATCCATGTAATCTCACATTATGAACCCACCAACTGGCTGCCATGAAGCAAGCTGACATTTGGCAGGGTAAAACTTGCATGTTTCACACTATGTTTTTCATTTCTTATAAAACATCTGGCAGAGTCCAGGGGAATGTCAGACTTGATAAGGAGCCCTTTTGTGCTTTGGTGCTTTTACAGCCTATAAAAAAAAAATACAACACAACAAGAGAAACAGAAAGACGGAAAGAAAATTGTAGCAGAGGCTTACGGCTCTGTGTGCTGACATGCTATACAGGGAGACTTCCAGCATTATCATCAGATTGCCAAATGGGAAGACAAATACAGAAATCAAGATTGGATGTAAGATTCAGTCCATTTAACAGATGAACATTGAAAACATCAAACCTGTAAATCTAAGTTAGAGACTACAGGGGAACACTGCAACATCAATGGATAAAAGACGTGGCCGTGTGGGAAGACTGCAGAGGTAAAGTATGACTTCAGATGGGATCGCCAGCTTTGACATAATCCAAACTACCGCCTTCTTCTTTCATCAACACGGGATCATCAATGGAAGTGAACCAATTTACCGCCAAAAAACATGTCAAAGATGGGTTAAAGACCTGGCAAATAAAACATTTTTCAAGTTCTATATCTGTCTTTACTGTTCTGTCAAAGACACACTAAACCCTATGTGATTCAGAAACAGCTAACTGGATACCGTATAAAATTACACCTGCTTGTGAGTTGTATCAGCTCGCAGAGAGATAATATATTTCGATGTCAATTAGCAAAGCCTTTGTTTTTTTTTTTAAAAAGCGTGGTTCTGTTGGTTTATACTTTCCCCCTCAAACTCCTCTTTGTAATCTAACAACACAATTGATGGAGCTGTGGGCTGCTACATATTGCAGAGAGACTTGTGTGCTTTCTAAGTCCCCCACACTTTTTAGTGATCCAGCAAAATCCCTGAATGATTTGATCAAATCCCTCTTGGAACAAAACTCTTGCAACATGTTCTGTTTTTCTCTGAAATATGTCACATTACAAAAGCCAATGTTTTAATCTTAAGTTTTAAATGCTGACTCACCCAGGCCTGGGATTTAATAGTGTCAACTGTGGGGGCAAATCTAATGTTGGTGGAGACGGCAGCTAAGTCAGGATCTGCTTTGGGCTTCAGCCTGACACTAAACAGTGTTCAGTGAGGGAGGCGATAGGATTACTGCTTTTAATTCACAATTTAAACTGCAATGACCAGCTGACCAGCTCAAATTAAAGTCCACCAGTGCAACATGTGGGTTGTGTTCATGTGAGTTTAAACTTGGTGATAGCCATGAAGGGACCATCCATCTGCAGTAAAACCAGTAAAGATAATCAGTGCTCCAGTAAACAAAGTCAGGTAAGGCCTACCCAGTGAGGATAAGGTCTCTGATTTTGGTGCCAGATAGAATAAACTCAGAACCCAAGGTGAGTTCCACCTGATTTACTGTGTAAGGATTTATGTTGCTGGCGCTGTTTTGTGCCTGGTAGCTGGACCCAGTGCCCCACAACTGGCATTTTGCTCCACCCAGCTAATTAACTGTGATTAGCTTTAATGAATGTACACTGAATGGAGACAACTAGTTTAACAAACTTTCCTTCCCTCTTCACTGCTCTGTTTTCTCCTTCCGTGATAACTTCAGAACAACCTGACAGCGATTCTCTCCAACAGGTTGTGGCAGATCCTGACAACAGCCACTGTACTACGGTGATATGAAATGATAATCTTGGCATTTTCCACTTCTCTTCCCTTTAAGTTTGCTTAAGCACATTACTTTCACGTGCTGACACATGTCCATGACCGTAGGGTCTATGGAGGGTATTTATACTGAGCTGTGTATTAAAAGTGCATGTAAGTAGACAGAAAAAGTCTCTGATTCTGAACTGTGAAAACCTGATTCTTTGAAAATGTAAAGTTTTCACTGAACAGTGGTTCTACATACGCTAGAGACTGCAGGCATGTTCTGTTTCTCATGCAGCCTATAGAAAGCAATACTATGAGACTGTTTTCTTCAGGTTATCATGTCTTCAGAAGTAGCTATTAATTAAAAGAGTTGGTCTTCAGTCTTGTTTTGAAGATTATTTTCACATCATCAATGCATGCCATAGCTGTCAAACAGCTAAGTTAACTGCTGTTTTCTTGTCCAAAGTTAAGGCTCATTTATTGGAAAGAAACAAACTTTGTCAAATAGATTGTTAGCATTGAACAAGAGCGAACTTGAACAGACTTAGCCTAGAGCAAAGCTCTTGCACTCAAAAGAAGATTTTGTCTTGTCACGGCTTTTCCATAAACTTGCTTCTGTGCAGACTTGACAGAAAAGCACTGCTTTTCTACTGTATTCATTTGACATTTGTATTTTTAACGGTAAGCAGTAAATGAGACTTTATTCAAGGGATTTATGAAATAGTGGATTTCTGCAGGAGACTCTACCAGGGGAAAAAAAACTTTCCCTAACAAAATAATAGAACACCATCATCTTTTTTTGTCACGGTGTATTAGTGGAAGTGGTCGAGATCACAACCTCAAGACCTATTCTCTGTCCGACTACAGACAACCAGTCAGACAGTACCAGGGAGTTTGCCCTTTTGTCTGGATCAGATCTGTAATCTCCTCTAAATACATTTACTGGAAGTGGGAGAAAAGTACAGTAGTCTGAGTGCCTGCCACCACAGCTGGACAAGGGATGACCACACAACTCAGATTTCATTCAAATCAGTGTTTATCTTTTGGGAAGTGCATCATTATATGTAATATACTTAAATGTCAGAATAAAAACATGTCAACATGGCAATACCAAAAAGCTTGTATCCAGCAGCGGCGCAGGATGCAAAAATACTTTTAGTTTAAAATCGCAGTGATGATATTGTGTCTCCTGTCACACAAAAAAACAGAGATTGTCTGAAACACCCGCAGATTAGAGGTTAGAGTCAGACAAGGGCAGGAAAGTGCCAATATTGCATGCTTTATCAGCTCAGACTAAGGCCAACCCAGTTCAAGGTCAATAGAGCACTGGCCTTGACTGGTGTTGGTTTGAAGACTCCCTCTGATTGTTGGTTTAAGCCCTAAAATCTGATGTTGTGAAGTTCCTTCTTGCCTCAAAATGGCGCAGATGTAACGACACCATTGCTTCCTATAGAACGTGCAGATCTACAGTTGTGGTCAAAAGTTTACATACGCTTGTAAAGAACATGTCATGGGTCTCTTGAGTTTCCAGTTATTTCTACAACTCTGATTTTTCTCTGATAGAGTGACTGGAACAGATACTTCTTTGTCACAAAAAACATTCATGAAGTTTGGTTCTTTTATGACTTTATTATGGGTTAACAGAAAAAGTGACCAAATCTGCTGGGTCAAAAATACACATACAGCAATGCTAATATTTGGTTACATGTCCCTTGGCCATTTTCACTTCAATTAGGCACTTTTGGTAGTCATCCATAAGCTTCTGCCAAGCTTCTGGTTGAATCTTTGACCACTCCTCTTGACAGAATTGGTGCAGTTCAGTTAAATTTGTTGGCTTTCTGACATGGACTTGTTTCTTCAGCATTGTCCACATGTTCTCAATGGGGTTTAAGTCACGACTTTGGGAAGGCCATTCTAAAACCTTAACTCTAGCCTGATTTAGCCATTCCATTACCACTTTTGATGTGTGTTTGGGGTCATTGTCCTGTTGGAACACCCAACTGCGCCCAAGACCCAACCGTCAGGCTGATGATTTTAGGTTATCTTGAAGAATTTGAAGGTAATCCTCCTTCTACATTATCCCATTTACTCTCTGTAAAGCACCAGTTCCATTGACATCGAAACAGCCCCACAGCATAATACTACCACCACCGTGCTTGCCGGTAGGCATGGTGTTCTTGGGGTTTAAGGCCTCACCTTTTCTCCTCCAAACATATTGCTGGACTTTGTGGCCAAACAGCTCGATTTTTGTTTCGTCTGACAACAGAACTTTCCTCCAGAAGGTCTCATCTTTGTCCATGTGATCAGCAGCAAACTTCAGTCGAGCCTTAAGGTGCCGCTTTTGGAGCAAGGGTTTCCTTCTTGCACGGCAGCCTCTCAGTCCATGGCAATGCAAAACACACTTGACTGTGGACACTGACACCTGTGTTCCAGCAGCTTTTAATTCTTGGCAGATCTGCTTATTGGTGGTTCTCGGCTGACTCTTCACCCTCCTGACCAATTTTCTCTCAGCAGCAGGTGATAGCTTGCATTTTCTTCCTGATCGTGGCAGTGACAAAACAGTGCCATGCACTTTATACTTACAATTGTTTGCAGTGTTGCTCTTGGGATGTGTAGCTGCTTTGAAATGGCTCCAAGTGACTTTCTTGACTTGTTCAAGTCAATGATTCGCTTTTTCAGATCCGTGCTGAGCTCCTTTGACTTTCCCACTGTAGCGTTTGTGGGCGTTTGTATCCAATGAGCCCTATTTAAATGGCCTCAGAGAAGTCACCAGCTGTAGTCACTCATAATCACTCACAAGAAGTTAAGAGGCCATGCTATGAAGCTCATTTCATTGACACAACTTTCTAAGTCACCAAAATTGCTAATTCATGTTGCTGTATGTATATTTTTGACCCAGCAGATTTGGTCACTTTTTCTGTTAACCCATAATAAAGTCATAAAAGAACCAAACTTCATGAATGATTTTTGTGACAAAGAAGTATTTGTTTCAATCACTCTATCAGAGAAAAGTCAGCAGTTGTAGAAATAACTGGAAATTCAAGAGAACCATGACATTATGTTCTTTACAAGTGTATGTAAACTTTTGACCACAACCGTATGAACTACACTTACCTGATTGCTGAAGCTGGCGCTCACCAGCTCACCGACAACTCAGCTAAACACCGGAAAACTACTCTAGGAACATTCAACCTAGAAATCCATTCTGAAAAAGACACGGAAAGCTCCATCTCAGATGTTAACAGAATGTGGCTCCTTAGGATTGTAACATGAAACCCTTGGAAGTCTGATTCCATGTTTCTGAGACTGTCAGCACAACATTGAAACCACTGACATGTTGACAAGACAAAAAAATATTTAAAAGATTTTCATCAACACTCTTTACTTGTATCCTGTAATGTATAGTTTTTGTGGATGGTCAGCTAATATTTCTATTGTTATCTTTATCATCATGCTACAATGAAAACTACAATATATAGTGGTAATTACAGAATGTACCATATTTACAACGAATCGTGAAAAAAGCCAACCCTGTACATTATCAAAAAAGTGGATCTGAGTGCTTTGTCATCATTGTGTAGAGCCATCAAGGGCTGCTAGTAAGGTTAGGCTTTTATTTTGTTTCTAATTCAGATGCACCTCAGGTGATCGCTGCATGACAGTATCAGCACTTCAAAACACTTGAAATGAGTGAAAAATGACTTTAAACTTAACAGATAAAAGGTTGTCAACTTGTATACGTCACTCTAGGGTCGGGTGTAGGCTATATGATGGAAACAAAAAAACAAAAAAACTCCGGGGGAGTCCTGCTGTGTCTGGCACTGGGATGTTGGCAGTAGATCCTTTAGGCTCTGTTAGTTGTGGGTTTGGGTTCTCACAGATTGGGCTTGTTCTAGCGCATCCTGCCAATGCTTGATCAGGTTGAGATCTGAGGAATTTGGAGGTTGAGTCAATGCCTTGGGCTCTTCGTGATGTTCCTCAAGCCATTACTGAGCTGTCCAAAGCATGCAGTATTTTAAAGAAGCCTCCTTGTGTAAACACTGACTTTTAAAGGCCAGTTAGTGTATCCCCTGATGGAACAAGACGTGTTGGGGGGCTACAGTGACTTTTACAGTGGGGCACAATGCCCCTGGCAAAATCTGCTTCTCATTCAGACAAGCCTGACAGGCAACCAGTAGTCTGATTCTGATTCAGAAGGCATTTGTGGAGGCCTTGATCTTCAGCTAACACCAACTGGGCCAGAGTGGTAGTCTTTCAACCAAGTCCCATTACAGTACCACAACTTAGTGGGACGTCCAGGGCTGGTTGTCGGATTCTGTTTGCTCACATTACACAAGTACAGTGGAAATCCCTACCAGTGAAACTATGTGCAAGCAATCTAACCCCACAAATAACTCTGGGATCCTCTTAGTCACAGTGTTCAATACATGGCGGTATGTGGTTGTGTGGAGAATAAGCTGTGTAAACAATGATCTGAGAAATGAAAACCTTAGTATTGTTTTTAATATTGTACATTGTTTATGGTATATGCACTTCTTTCTAATTGCTTAAAGCAGGCAATGTTCATGTAATATATGGTGCTCGCAATTCCACAGCATTTTATTGATTGTTTGACAACCAACGGGAGAAAAATGTGTTTTTCTTTCAAACCGAGCGATCAGCCAAAGCATGTAGTGTTTGGAATCTGAATCTACTTTTGTCACATCTGTAGTGGTTTGTAAAGTTCAAACAAGGAGGGTGATTCACCATTTCTCTCTGTGCCTCCTTGAGGTCCACAAAAGCATTGTCTTCAGCCACATCTCTCTCTGCCCTGCTCTGTTTTATCCAGTCATCAGTTAAACACTCAGAAAAGGGCCAGCCAATGACACATTATTAAGTCACGAGGGTTGTAGCGGCAGCCTGATAAAGGAAACTTGCTGAACTCTACCGTTCCTAGTTCTTAATACAAAAGAGAAAATCAAACCCATAAATGGATCTTTCTGTAACAATCCAGAAGTCTGAGGAACAGTATTAGAAGTGAGTAGATCCATGTACAAAATCACATAAATGTTGCTAGCAATAACTGGATTACTTTTAGGTTGAACAGAAGTGTATTCATTCATAAGTGAAACTAAAAACCAACAGTTTAAATTTATTTGATCTGAAATAAGGCCCCGCATAAAAACTTGATGCAGCAAAAGTTAGTCTCATTACTGAGATTGAGGTCTTTCTTTGCCAGTTGGTTTGTGTTGCTCTACCTTTCTCTTTAAAATTAACCACAAATGTTATTGGGTTCAAGTCACTGGGTTCTATGTGGCGCTATAATGCAGACATGCAAATAGAAACAGCCCGTAGGTCCACAATTGCAAAAGTTCTGCTGTTCACAGGTGTTCTAGTGTTCGCTCACAAACTTTTGCAGGCTGTGACTGCAGTTAGTTTGAACTCACAGCGTTTACAATCGATTCCATTGGTGACAATTTAATTTTGAAGGAAAAACAATCAAAAAGCCATAAAATCCTCTTAGACCACTCCAGCAGCACAATCCAATCGGATATGTCCATCCATGTACTTGGTATATACCAACATTTGGGTTTTTGCCAAAATGTATCCAAATACACAACTTCTTTCAGAGTTTTGACTCTGGACCCTTCGGCAAAATACAAGTAAGTTTTGGTTCAAAGTTCAGTTGGAAAAGGTGGTGTGAGATGACCAGGCAGGTTCTAGCATCTGTTGGCACAAAGCAAAGCTTACATGCTGTTGGTTTATTATGCTGTCGAGCCATGTGATCCTAACAGGCTGAAATCTGTAAAGTGTTAATGGATCTAAGCGCATCTTTTAAGAGGAACGGCTTATTGGCCATTATAGGCTACTGTGGGCCAGCATGTGGTTTATTTTGTAGAAAGCCTTTTTGTATGTCTTAAATAAGCCTATCACTTTCTCTTTGAAGACAGAATATCTATAATATAATGCAGATTTTAACAGTGTGATGGAGGCCTGTAGGTCAAGCTGCATCCTGTTAAAGCGCCACACTCAACCATTCTAAAGGTTTCTTTCCAGCAAGAACATCCAACGCCAGCAAGAACATCCAACGCCTGAGGCCATGAAAACTGCACATCAATGCAATCAGTAAAATCAGCAACAACTTACATCACCCGTACACAATGTGAAAACATGGAAACATGGAAATGAAGGGGATGACTCACTGCCCATTTAAGCCCTTACAGACAGGGGAGGAAAGGAACATCTGACTGACAGTAAAAGAGGAGAGGATCGATTCATTGGTTTAACAGCTCCATCTTATGCATATATTACCATGGAAACTGCTCCAGGTAACACATCCAGTGTCATGCATACAGTTGGTCATATGACTTTTGAAGAGATGGCCATAAGCGAGACTTGTTACTGCTGAGACACACACTGCTCATTGAGAGGACAGTGGTACTCACGGCTACAGTGAGAGCCTTACAGGGAGAAAACCCACATACTGAAGATAATTACCTCACCACACATAAGTAGATGCAACTAGAGTGATGGGAAGAGGACTTTACATTTAGTCATGCATCGCACTTAGCTCAGAATTTGTTGTCAGCTGTCTCTGACATGTCCTGGTTACAGTGTCCAGGTCTTTAGTATCGCCAGCAGTAAGTAACATTTCTAAATCTAATATGACCCACTGTAGTCATAATCTTATACGAGCAGCATAAACTTACAAAATTACTTCTGTGTAGCTGTGCATGTTTCCTATGTTTAAGAGGCTTTGAACAAGATCACTACTACTTCATAGAAAAGCTGAGCAGTTTGCATGTCAGTGCAGTGTTTCCTCTAGGATTTTTTTTAGCAGTGGCGGCAGGCTCTACAGAAGCTGTGGCAGCGTAAATGAATGACACTTGACTGCAGATTTTACTTGTACAACCTATTTATTGAACGGCCAGTTGAAAATGATTTTTTAAAGGCTGAATGTATTAAAAGAAATAAAAATTTTAACAAGCTCATTTGAAAATGCAGTCAGCAGTTACATCATGAGTGTAGATATTAGCCTAATGTTATCAATAGTTTACTCACGTTAGCGACACTGGGTTGGCACCGGGCCCATTTAACTGAAGCTACTGATATGTTATGTAACGTTAGCTGGACATCAATATTTTGTGAATGTCTATTTAACTTGTAAAATCTACTATGAGTTATCTTAAGCTAATAACTTTTCTCCGATAAGTCGCTAACTTATTTTCCAAGACGACACTCCTCTGCCTCTCTGACCTGCTGCCTGGATGCTTGACGTGACGTCACTTTCAAGGACGCGCTGTCGCGAGTCATGAACGTCGTATTAACCGGACATATCAAAGAGCAGATACTGAGCAAGCTAGTTATCTGTAGTTTACCTTAGTACTCATGAGTACCTGACACGGTGCAGAACTCTGCTGTGAAGGTGGAGACGTGCAGCGGTGGTGTATTTGAGACAATAACAAAAACTAAAGAAAGAAATTTGAAGGAGTGGTGGCTAGGATTTAGGAATGGCGGGCTGCCGCTCCTAAATGAATGTAGAGGAAACACTGCAGTGGTATTTTACATGTCTATGGAAAAACTTAGCAATGTCAAAAACAATGAAGCTAGTGTTATTGGGTTTTGCTGATACTGCTAGTACCTCTCTTCTCTTTATGATGATGTTCCAAACTTTGGAACTGCAGGGGCCATAATGATATGGTCGAAAAAATATGTCTGCAAGTTCTGTTTGGGCTAAATATTGAGCCTAGATTTGCTTATTTTTTGGGAAATTTGCACCATGAAAAGGAATTCAAATCAAATAATTTCTGATACTGAAGAAATGTTCTAAATGTGATGATTATGAGGCAAGATCTGAAGCCTTAACGAGTGTCTTCTTTCTATGATTCCTAAGTGACATTCACATCATCAGAACGTTCAAGTTATGCTGAATCTAATAGTAACTACATCATGTCTCATAAAAAAGGGTCCATTTTCGAGTTCCATCTGGGTACTAGCTAACTACACAAACACAGCTGACACATGCTTATGACCTATGGGAGGCATCCCCCACATATGGAATACCACGGCTCTGGGGCTTTTAGAAAGATGCTGTGTGAGCTTTATTACAATGACTGAATTTCTCTCCATTGCAAATGACCGAGATTAGTGCCTTTGGGAACGAAGTCCTACTCCTGGATGCAGAAGATCCCATTTGAATCTCATCAAACACAGTATGTCAACATGGACATACACATGAACACACACACTGATGACACACACTCACCTGTACTGTAGAGCTGATTTCAGCAGCAAAGCCTCCTGTTATCGGGGCCTCATGACTGATGAGCAAACGTCCAGTTTTCACCACCGACTGAAAAACAGAGAGAGAGAAATAAATGAGCAGTAGATCTATAACTTGTATAAACTCTATAATAATCACAACCACACAACAGTCAGACGAGTGGAATTCTGACTTATACTATCTAAATATAACATTTTATCCTCTCATTCTATCTTGGGTGCTATATGGAAGTCCAACTCCCCTAGGGACTGTGATAATTACATTTAACAGTTGCTGGTTGATGGAAAAAGCAACAAAGATCTTATATACATGCAAACAACTTCCTCTAATCCAAGAAGGCTGCAGAATACATTTTATACTTGCACACAAAGGTCTGTGTGTTTGTGTGTATTCTGAATGTTTGAGATACTGTGTAGAGGTGAGAGCCCAACTACTGGAGGTGCCACTCTTGAGACTGAATGTGGGCCAGGAGACGGGTGTTTCCAAGTGAGAGTGGTTCACATACTGCCTGCTGTGGTTGCTATATCTGCTTACTTTCCTCAGGGTGCATGTGTGTCTGGCTGTGTTGCAGTGTGTAGGGGTGTGTGTGTGTGTGTGTGTGTGAGTGCATAAAATGGATATGACAACAGTATGAGAGCTGATTTAGGCTGGTACACAGGGCCAACGGGACAATCATGGACATTAGAGGTCTAAGCCTCCCAGGCATTTGCATTTGGGTTTTCTGTAACCTGACATTACTGCAGAAGGATGCCTCTGCTCCACCCGTTATCTACCACAGCATAAAACCAATACTATAATCTCATCCGTTTGCCACCGGTCCAGACCAAAGCTATGTCTGTTTTCTGCCACTTCAGCAAACTTTTTCTCTCCTCTATCCAGTTGTAGTTGTGTTGATAAATTAGGCAAACACCTCTGACACTCTTTACCATTTACCTACTGCACTACTTTGGGATTCAGTATTTAAAAGAAATGTGTAAAGCCTAGTCTGTGAGTGGACTCTCTGGGCCATGTTTAAGAACATGCATGCATTTTCCACTGCACAATGCACTCTTCATTTAAGCACAGCTGGGTGAACATCACATACTTCTCCACCCCTCAGAGCCACAAACCAAACCAAACTGCCATAACCTGCTGAAAATAAGCATCACATGTGCACATGGCACACACACAGATGGGCATTCTAGGGCTTCATGCTAATGCTAAACAGGCAAGTGTTTACATTGCTGAGGTCCAGGGTTCAGCTGTGAAGCACTAAATATCTGTGGCCACTATCATCCACGGGCACTAAAGGCTAAATGAGTCAGCACTATGTCACTAATGAACACGTGCTTTAGGACACACTGGAAACATAGTGTGCTGTAAGGTGATCTATACAGAAGAATGCAAAGATTAGTGTAGGAAAGTTAAATTCAATGCTGAGGTCAGTTTACTGAGGCTGCATATTCAGGAATCCTTAACCGGTTGAGGTAAATGAGTTCAGTGCACAAATATTGCAGATTATATGACACTGTCTTCAGGAATGTGGAGGTTAATAACAACACAACAACAACTGCTGGCAATCTGCACAGTGAGGAGGAATCAAGCGAGGGGCTGAGAGTTGGGCGATGTCTCCATATGACATGCTGCTGTTAGGTCTGCGATGACTCATACAGGTCTGGTGAATAAACACAGCAGCTTCCCAATCTTCTACCCCGCCCCGATGCTAACCCCATTCCTCGGCTTACGCAAACACATACACAAAGATTGTGTGGACATAACTTTCAATTTACACTGTGACTCCAGCATCGCCCTGATCTCCCTGTTGGTCATCTCCCTGAGGGGACACCCATCACAGCACTCGCTGCATCAGGACTGCATTCTTCAGATGCTTTTCACACAAAAGGAGCCTGCCACTGTTTTTACAATATCGTGGGATAGAATTTCAGACACTGGGGGCTGGGGGAAAGTCGTGACCCATTTAATAGACTTGTACCAAATCCATGCAGCTGAAACACAAGTGACAGTTACTGGCAAAGCGTCCACTAACTGGCATGGGCTAACTTAGTTCAGGCTACTCTAAAAGTAGTCTTGCATGCCAGTACATAATATGACAATATATTTGAAAAATGGTAAAATGCAGTAATGTCTGGAACAGCAAAGTGGCTGCGGGTGCTCTGGTACAGCAGGTAATGCAGTTTATATGATGAGCTGAAGTCACTCCACTTCAGTCACCCAAGAAAAGAAAAAAAAAAAGCTGCACCGCTACAATAAAACAATGTGCCTCAGCTGAATGTATTTAACACTGCCTGATTAACTTTGGGTACATTTTAATATAACAACTGCCTGTGCTGGACGTCTATTATATCTAGGTTCCAGATGGTGTAGTTTTGCACAACTTCAGATTTCTTTTGATATGGTTGTGCTGGATAGAACCTCCACCTTTTTTTATTTCTGAATACTGAAAGTCTGCATAAAATGCCATGATAATGAATTTGATACAGATTTAAATTCAGACCAACACAGAGAATCAACCAGCTGACCCACAGACCAGCACTGCCATCCACTCAACAGCATAAAATTCATGTGAAAGATAAAAAACAAGCAATTTTACATACTTGTTTGGATTCACATTTCTTTCTCTGCTTCAACGTGCCATACCGTCCACACAGAGGGGAAAATGTAAACGCTTCTGTTGTCACATTCCAACCTATCCATGGCCAGCCTTGCACCTCAGCTGTCCAACTCATTCAACTCACCTCACCGCCTGAGGTTCAATTACACACAATTTCAAGAGACATTAAAAAAGACGCACGCAGTTACAGTCGTTTTTACATCTCTGACAGGACACTGTGACAGCACTTCAGCTTCAACGTAGTAATTGTGGCTGTAGCCTTTAACCCGGTTGCTTCCGGTTGCTGGAAGGGTTTTCAGGAGACAGAACCATCCACTCTCATCATGCGGTTTGACCTTTTTCTCTAAAGTCATCCAGTCCTCTTATTTGCCCATGACAGCCACCTTTCATGTCGTTAAAACTGGGACTCGCAACGGGGGCAAAGCTGCTACATTTAAGACAGCGGTGGAGCCAGAGGAAGTGCATTGGACACTGTAAGAAGATGATCAGTTAGATGCATCCAAGGGGAGAAATTATATGCCTTCACTGAGGAAAGGATGGTTAAACAAACCATGAATCTTTCAATATAACCTCAGGAAGAAATGCTGGCGGGGGGACCTCTTTGTTACGGTTACACCATGGACATGTGCCTGATGAGTTTATTACCAAGTGGCTCATGTCCTCTGAATCAAAGAGCATTGTCTTAGTAAAATAAGAGCAGTTTAACAGTGAACTGTGCACCAGTACTAAGGTAGAGAATGACAGAGAAAAATGGTAGAAAATCTGGAAAGAAACACCAGGGAAGGCAAACACATTAGGGGAGTAAAGAATGGGGAAAGAATCTGTGTGTGAAGCTGAACAGGTCCTTAATGCGGGTTTGGCTTGGAACAGATCTTGCTCTGCTGGTGACGCTGAGCACTTTTAAAAACCATTCAAAGTCAAAGGTAATTTCAAATGTGAAACAACAGGTTTGGGGTAATAAGAGATGAAAAATGAAAACGAGAGAAGCACTCAGAGAGTGCAGTACTCTGCCCAGGCTGCTCAGTTGTTGGATCATTTCTGATGGATAAGTCCAGATAAGTCCTCAGGATTTGTAGTAGGATCACAATCATGTGATCATCAGCAGGCAGCTGATGTAGCGTTCACTTGTTGTCATGGTTACAGTGACGCCCTGCCGCTATCTCGCAATGATACAGAAATCTTTAACAAATCTGTGGATCCAGACTAAAAGCTGCATCACTGCAAAAATCTAATCACTTGGTCCTTGTGTCAGAGCTTCCCTGAAAATTTCATCTAAATCTGTCGGTCCAATTTAGAGTAATGTTGCTAACAGACAGCCAGACGGACAAACCTATGTCGATCGTCACATAACTCCGCTGCGTTCCTTCACCGAGTAATAAATGTAAATACTAGAAATGAGAATCTAATCAGGAAAGAGAACGAATAAGACGTAGTAGTAGTAGTAATAGAAATAGTTTTGTGCAAATCCAACAAATAGGAAACACTTCAGGTGTCACAATACAAAAATCCTATTTTTGGCACTTTTTCCATATTTCTATCTGCTCTATATTTTATCTGCTTTACTGCACAATATTCTTGGACTGAGTCAAGCATCATATTTGACTCTTTCCTAATCTTGTCTAGCTTCTGAGAAAAACCAGTACCTCTTAAAATGTCAAGCTAAAAATGAGTAAACTTGTCATTTACTACAAGAATTTCATGAGGCGATAATTACTAAAGGAGCTGTGCTTGATTTAAGTGTCCAGTAGGACGCTGTGGCATCACCACTGACACCAGTTTCTTCTCAGAGGAGGGTGGGCATTTGCCAGCAAAGATTGGGCAGATCAACTTCTTATGCCTCACAGCACCTGACAATGTTAAAAAAAATGAATTAGGTAATTGGGTTAAAGATTCCACTTAGTAAGAAAATACAGTGACTGGTGACCCTTTTCAAGCCAGAGTTGCACTTTTGCAAGATAGGAGTTGGACACATCCTGCTCCCTGCCTTGACTCTGGCTCCCAGTCAAGTCGAGGGCTCCTGGTTGGTGGCGGCTGGTGGTAGTTGGGCTGGGCAACAGTTCTGGTGGCTACAGCTTTACTACTCATTGTGCTGCAGGGCTGTTATTTGATGCCGGAGTCGTTCCGCTGGCTGCACGGGAAATGTCATGTTTACTGTCATTCCCATACACACCCAAACCTAATGAGCAGCATGGAGCTCGTCCTCAGCATTTTCCCTCTCCACACTACTTGGATCCGTCTCTTCCTGCATCAGACTCCTTCCTGACTCCGCTGTTCCTCCTGCGGTCCGTCTCATCTTCGTCACCCATTTTTGCTCTTGACTCCTCCCACCATCCATCCCTGAAACCATCCATTTGTCCCACTCCGTATTCATGAAGTCTGTTTGCTCAGTCACAGCGCTCTCCCCACTATGCGGCCTCACCACTCGGAGGCTGGCGGCCAATGACCTGGCATGGCCTCAGAGAGCAAGGTCAGTTCTGTCACTCTCCCATGGCATATAAACTCACTCACACACACTGGATGATGGAGGGGCCCCACAAAGGCATGTGAACACACTCACCACACAGCCGCATGTGCATGTGGATAAACTGTGTGCAAGGACACATGCAGACACACACTGCTTTTCAAATGCTGCTAGGTCAGGATTGATTGATTTGAATCTTCTGACATGCATTCAGGAAAAAATATCTACAAAGGCAGCGGCATATGAATATACAGTATGTAGTGATCTGAGAGCACTGAGTCATTCTAAAGGGACAGTGTACAGACAGAAGTGAATAAAAACAGTACGTACTTAAACTAAACTGGGATGCGGTTTGACTGCTGCAGAATCACAGAATGTGCTTTCAGAGTTTTTAACACACATATGAGCAGCCTTCCAAAAAAAACCTGCCAACACTTATTTGTTTGATCTGTATTTTTACACCACCAAATTGGTTGGGAATATTTTTAAAAATAGTGGTAATGACAAAAACAAAATCTGCTGTGCTTGTACTGTAAGCCTACGCACACACACACGACTGTAAGTGGCTCCCAGTCTTCCCATATAATGTTCCTCCTCTTCTCTCAGGCCGTCCATCAAAACGCGACAGGAACAGAAAGTTTAGTTCTGTGCCGCCACCGAGGAGTCGTCCTTGCCGCTGGATCCGCTGGCTTTGCTCCCTTCCGCCGACCCTGTAATTGTGCGGCCGCCACAGGGTCCTAACTCATGCGCCACCATGTGATCTCCGTGACAAATGAGAGTCGGAACGAGGCTTGACTACTTGCTGGGGCCTTTAAAGTGGCGCTCTGCGATTAGCGGAGAGGGGTGAGTGCTCGGCGAACCGGAGGCCCCCGTTAAACCACAGCGCTGGGAGGAAACACAAACACTCGCTCACTCTTTCGGTGCCATACAATGACAAGGTCTCTCTCTCACAACACAGAGAGAGGGAAAGTGAGAACCAGCAAGAGAGAGAGAGGGTGAGAGAGCACAAGAATGAAAGAGCTGAGGAGAAAGTGTAGAACAGCCTTGACGCTGGGCGGAGGGCCAAGCCATCCTCCAGAGGAGCCAGGACACCAGAGGAAACCTCAGACAGAAATAACTCCAAACATCCCATAAAGTCCCATTAAAACCAATTCAACTCAATTACTCCCTGATGCACACACACACACACACACACGCTCTACCTTTCTGTCCTCCACACACACTGTACCGCTGTCAGTGTGTGTACACGTGCACGTGACTGTGCACACTCTGACTCGATGACAGCTCTTTGTGAGGATCCCTCAGTCTGCTGCATGCATGAGCAGACAGCAGGTAGTAAAAATCAATCAACAATTTTTAAAGGCTCCATAAAGTCACGTATAACATAACAAAGGAAGGTTTCTGCCAGTGTAACATCCCAACTGTGATTTTTTTTCTCAGCAGGATTACCCGTATAAAGTGAAATTATATAGTATTTAAAGCAAATAGACTGGAATTTTTGACTTAGGATGGAAACCATGTTAAACACATAAAATCAGGCACTGTGTAGTCTACAGTGAACTTTCTGGTGAGGCCATGCAACCTTTTTATCATTATGACTGAGTGAAACACTAAAAGCTGTGGACAGAATGAAAGGAAACTACAGTAAAACTTCATCCAAACTCAACCTAATGTTACAAACTACCGTTGCAAAGCTCATAATGCTGGGTCCACAGTGTTCATTTTTCTCTATTAGGAACAAAACGATTTGACAAATAAAATAAGATCAAACTTTAGCTCAAAGATAATTGTTTAAATACAATGAAAAAAAAAACTGGAGAAAGCAACTATGAATTGTTGCAAAAATTCTCAAATTCCAACTTTGCCAACATTCTCCGATAAACAGCCTGTTGGATAAAACAGGCAATCTTGTCAATTAAACAAGACTTGATTTAAAAAAAAAAAAAACAATCAAAAAAACACAATGTATTCAGACTAAAATATAAATCCAATAAACAAATTTTAAAAGTTTTTCTCCCAGTGTCTGGGAATAGAATGCAAAAAAATCAAAGCTGAATTCCTGTAAAAAAAAAAAAAAAAAAAAAAAGTAAAGAATTAGCATAATGCAGTGCTGTGTATTAAAAAATGCTTCACTTCATTGTAGTAAAGTCTTACAGCTATAAATACAACAACGAAAATCAGAACTAAATCCTATGCAGCAGTTTAGTAGCAGTGCTTAGTGCTTGTAATATGAGCAGAAAACAACACCATTTTTTTAAACAACCTTAAAATACATTACAACAGGAGGCATCTACCAAAAAAAAAACACCTTTGCAGCAGCATCACACAGGATCCAATAACTACTCTACTAAAAAAAGGTTTTAAAGTGTACTAAAATATTGTGTCTTTGACAAACAGTGACTAACCTGTTTGGTTATGTCACTGTAATAGTCCCACACCAGTCAACATAGTTTACCATGAGGTTTTTAGAAGAATTTAGATGTTTTATGTCAGCTGTCACTGTGCATGTAACTATGATAAAACGGGGTTGAGGACATGTATTGTTTTCCTGAAATTTGTCGCATGTGTATCAGTGAATAGTTTGGACCAGACTGTTAAGGAGGAACGATATTTGCAGTTTAAACAAAATGAGATTTGAGACAACACAAACTACAATCAATCCATAACAGTTTTTAAAACCAACGTCGGGTTGATTTTTCCATGAAAAAAAAAAAATCCTCTTTTGATGCAGTGATGTTTCCCAAGCAGCACCAGACCCTGTTTGACACTGTTAGTATGTCAGAACACCACACAAAGAGGGCACTTAAAAGTAGAACGGAAAGTCAATTTCTTTTCAAATACGCTTTCAGATCCTGTAGATGCTTATATTATGCAGACACGTCTGATCTGTCCTAAATTTACACTGCAGTATGTCAATGAGCCCAAAACATACGGAGTCATAAAGAATTATCTTTAGTAACCAAAACAAGGAGTACAACTGCAACAGATGCTCTGGCCTCTACAGAGCTGAATCTGTCTGGGATTACATAAAGTGACAGAAACCACTGAAACAGACGAACAGTCTTGAAAAGCTGTGTGCAAGTGTTCCAAGGAGACCTGGTGCTGCTGCAGAGGTAAAGGGTGATTCAGTTTTTGTGTTTATTGTGGCCGGTATAAATTTAAATAAATGGAGAGAGAAAGCACTGAAAGATGTTATTTTTTCATACTAATGCCACGAGGAATGGTTTGGATCTGTTGGGTTTATCTCTATAACATAATATCTTATAGTCTTATCCTAGTTCCTTTAGATAATGTTGCGAACTGCAGATTTTGTGTAGAAAACAAATTACAACAAAGCAAAGTGATTTTAAATTTCAGTCTCACTTGAAGAACGTTTTAACTTCAGGAAATTCTTAGAGTGGCGTCCAAACTGAACTCCGTGACAAGCAGTCAAAGAAGCTGTCTGGACTCCAAGAAGAAACAAAGGAAAAGTCTAAGAAAAAGAAAAATAACTAAAAGATTAAATAATTAGTAATACTTAACAAGCGTTTCTGAAAGGTTAAAACAAACAATATGCAATTCTATTCAAAACAGCTGATTGGAAAAGAAAACTCTGTGTGTAAGAGTGATGAAAACTTGAAATGACTTTTTGGTTTGCTTTCAGTTTATGTAACGGACTTGATAATTTACAACTGACTTTTAAAAGGACCTGGAAAATCCCTGTGCAACAGACTATATGGTGGTGTGTATCTGAGTGAAACTCTTGGATGTCTCTTTGTCCTTGTGACTTTTTCCATGCGACCCTGTTATCGGCCGCCGAGCTGACCTCGATGATCTCAATCTGTCCACACCTCTGGCCAAGGCTCCTTAACTAAACCATCCTCTCCAGTGGAAAACCAACGTCCTGGCCCAAAGAAGGAACAGTCTGTCCAATAGAAAGTGCTGCTTTCTTTTAGAAGGGTTGTTTCAAAGCAAAAACTGTCATTATCTACATTATTATCTGGTACCAAAATCGTATTTAAACAACAATAAGTGCATGTGAGAAATGGAACAGAAAATGTGTGATTTCAGTGCCCCGTTTGGATTTTTGCAACCACTGTAAACACGCTGTGGTAATTAACTTCATGTGTTTGTTATAGTGTATACCAGGCAGCCTGTAGTGACTGACAGTGTGCAGAACTGTGGTAATCATTGGCTACAGAACAACCACAGCTAATATTCACAATGTGTCTTCAGCACTGAGTGTATATGACTTTCCAAAGTGCCTAAATGTAGATTTGCCAAATTTAAAGGCCACATTTCTCCACTGAATGACACGGGGAAGAATTTGAGAAATCTCCAGTGCCTAGCTGTGGAATGTGAACACGAGCTTCTGCCAGGAGGAAGAATGGAAAAGCGGTCAGTAGCAGACAGACACAAGAGGGGGGATTGAAGGAGACAAGACGGGAAGATTACTTTACCTTGAAAACGTCTGGTAAACCACAAACAGCCTTCATTAATCTCAAATTTTGTGATGTACACGTCTAATCTAGATAAATTACCCAAATGCTGTGGATTGAAGTGCTCGTCCTTGCATCTTTCATTATGCCGTACTTTCAAAACAAATCTTAAAGAGAGACAGAGGAGCTGGATCCATCACTGAAAAACTTAGAATGAGTCATTTTCCACTGATATAACCACCGAGACACTACTATAGCATGACACATAAGTGTTACGACACAAAGGCACATACTAACCCCGACTCGTCCCCCAGGACACCAGGTTCTGCTGCTTTGGTCCATGGAGCTCAATGCTAATATGGTAACTATAGATGTGAGCTGAAATAATAAGAATGTGGGGCCCAAACTTCTGGTCACTTTCTTCCTCTGCCATTTTCCTTCTGATCGTTTCCACTGTGTGTGTGGATGTGACAGTGAGCCAAAGATATTAGGGTGCAGTGGTGGGCCAGTGAGTAGATACTGGCTGAGACCCCTCTGCTGAACGGGAAACAAAGGCAGGAGCTCGGTCTGACTCGGTGCTAATCGCCAACAGGCAGCCTGCTCCATCTCTGGCCTGAATCCAGACCACAGACTTAGATAAAGGTGGTCTCTGCTTGCAACTGAGCTGGGTGTCAAATCTGCACATCAAAGCACAACAGAACCAGATGTGAAAACAAACAATATCTAGATTTTAAACATTTCATGACATATTCATTTCAACAAAAATCGATTTTGGTAATGATGCACAATTCAACAGTGACTGAAAGTACAGCCAGCTTGGGGGGGGGGGGGTCCCATCTATTCAAAAACACCACTGTCTGGCCCAGTTGTAACATCTATAAACTACTAATGTTCTCTGTGTGCAGCTGAATTTCTCAGATTTTTTTTTATTTTATTTGACAAATTCTGGAAAAAGCAAAAATCAACACTTTTCAAATGTCTGCAGATTCTACCAATACAGGAATGGATAAATGCTGGCTCTACATACTATACGTTACTTGTATCCTATCTTCTCTGTGTAGCCTGACATTCAGCCAGACATTCAGCCTGACGTTCAGCCAGATGTTCAGCCTAAATCAGCCATACGTTCAGCCTGACGTTCAGCCAGACGTTCAGCCTAAATCAGCCTGATGTTCAGCCTAAATCAGCCAGACAATCAGTCTGACGTTCAGCCAGACGTTCAGCCTGACGTTCAGCCTAAGTCAGCCAGATGTTCAGCCTGACGTTCAGCTAGACGTTCAGCCTAAGTCAGCCAGACGTTCAGCCTAAATCAGCCAGACGTTCAGCCAGACGTTCAGCCTGACATTCAGTCTAAAACAGCCAGACGTTCAGCCAGACGTTCAGCCAGACGTTCAGCCTGACATTCAGCCTGACGTTCAGCCGAAAAGCCCGTGACTTTCTGCCACATGATTGTTGGTCAGAGCTGAGTCACTAATTTTTTGGTATTTTTACAGGACCCGGTGAACATGGTTCATTTTTTGGCAATTCCTTACAAGAAATGCAGCAATAAGGGATTTTGATTAAGTCGCATAATTTAAAGCTTACATTTGGTTAATTTTCCAGACAAACCCGAAAGTCATACATGATTAGTTCAAGGGCCATTGGGAAGTTGCAAGTTCAGCAATTCTTTCTGTTTTCAAGGTTTCTGGCTCTGACAAAGGCTATAATTTAGGCAGATTATTAAAGATATCATGCCTTTTAAACCTGCCAGTGGGTTTTTGCGGGTCAGATGTTTAACATGGATTCTCTCTCATGTAAATGAATCATCAGAATACACATAGGATATTAACACTTGGCATGAATGTTAGAGCCCTGCTCGTGCTTCTTATTCTGTTTAAAGTCACATATTTCCATCCAAATGGTACATTTACTATCTTTTGATTATGATTAGACACTGGGAAATAATACTGCCTTCCTGCAAAGGATAGAACAAGATTAAAAGTGGCATGAAAATTGCTCCGGTGCAAGTGACCATAAACTATAGTCCTATTAGCAGCAGTAACCTTTTTTTTCTGTCATGGACGCCAACATACCTGACAGATGAGTTCAAGTATTACTTCATCAAACTGTCATATTCAAATATGTTATTTTCAATGGATTTCACACTCCATATTACACAACACTGTTAATTATACTGAAGTGGAATGGTCAATGTTAAAGCTTGTTCTGATTTTTGTTTTCCAGTTGATTCAGTCAACTGCAACTGTGCCAAAAGTGACTAAAGCTGGAGATTTGAACCGCTTCTTTCCAGCGTCAATTTGACCAGTTTTTGTCAAAGCAGATACCGATGACTAGTGATCAAGCTGAATAAAAAAAAGATTTGGAATTGATACACCTTTGCAGCTAAAATGAAAATCTGGTCAACATTTAGAATACCATAAACTCCAACACTTTTTAAAATCCCTATGCATGACTGGATTTTACATAAGCTTAACTAATAGAATTAAAAGAGAACATTTATCCCTCAGTAACCTTTTGGTTATTATTTTTTTTTACCTTTACTTAACCAAGAAGTCCTATTGAGATGAGAGATCTCTTTTTCAAGGGAGACCTGGCCAAGGTAGCAGCCATACAAAATTTAAAAAGTTATATAAAACAGATACATGATACATGAATAAACAATAAAAAAATAAAACAGACCGACAGCTATGGAAGGACAGTAACCTCTCAAGAAAAACTGAAGTTTCTCCTTCACTGTATTCTGTCTGATCTTCTAAACTCATTAATAGACATGAATGTTTCTGTTACTCATGACAGGTAACCAATCAGATATTGCAGTGAGTGGGGCATGTCTACAGGAACAATAGTGTTAATCTGAAAAGTGCTGAATATTGGATCCAATAATCGTCCAGGCCCATAACTAGTTGACCCCTAATTTCTTTACTTTAAGCTACCATAATTCATACTTTTCCTGGTCATTCCTGCACCCCAGTGTAAAAACATTTAAATAATGGGCTTTAATAATATGAACTTAGATGTAACATCAACAATAAAATAAGGGAAAAACTCTTACCTGCAGTAAAAACTATGACTGTTATTCATAAACTTTTTCCTACATTAATATGAAAGCAATGATTTATTCAGTTATTTGTATGTTTTATTGATTTAACGTTACTATTTTTGTCATTTTCTTGACAATGTGCCATTACCAGTATGATCACCTGATAGCTTAAGTTTCTATGGCCTATTGTTTGAATAATAAATACAGTTTAAAATACATTGGAAGCAAGTCCTCAATAAGAACACAAGAAACAGGCCGGCCCTGGCGCACCATCTGGAGGCCACCTGTTGATAACAATGATTTGCTGTTCAACGTGATTAACATGATGAAGCTCATAATGATGAGCTCAAGGCTCATAATTCAAAAAGGAAAATGAGGCAAAAAGGATGGGTCATCATTTTAACTGGAAGTTCCAATGGAAATGCAAAGCGTGTGGGAGGCAGCCGGTGCTGCTGGAACGAGGCCATGTCAAATTACTTTAAATGAAAAGTGATGCATCCGGGTTCAACATTATGACCATCTTTACGCTATTGGAAGTGAGCAGTTCCCATTTCTTCACTAAGGACAAGAGAAGTATCTGATACTGGAGAGCAATCAATAAACATGTTTCAAAGTTGGATTTCAGCATCATCACTGTAATGGTAACTTAAACTAGAAAAGCACTCACGGAGCACAGTATTCTGCCAAGATTGTTCATTCCCCCATATGGCATTGTCAGAAACGCAGCAACTGTTTATTAGTTATTGATGATCAGAAATCGCGGCAACATAGAATGCGTCCATTTAATACAGATGCACCCACAAACAGTGACCGTGCACTGAGCACAGGCGTGTGTTATGCATGTGTAAGTTACATACGGATACCGAATCACGTGACCTAAATATGTAGCGGGCGGCAGGAATTGATGGAACTCAGAAACACCCCCACAATTTAATCAGTTGTTCCATGGATCATTTCTGATGGATAACTCCTGATAAGTTCACAGTGGTGGATTTGTAGTAGGATCACAGTCATGTAACGATCAGCAGGCAGCCGATGTAGTGTTCACTTGTTGTCACGGTTACAGTGACGCCCTGCCGCTATCTGGCAATGATACAGAAATCTTTAACAAATCCATGGATCCAGACTATAAGCCGCATCACTGCCAAAATCTAATCACTTGGTCCTTGTGTCATTTCTGACCTTCCCTGAAAATTTCATCCAAATCCTTTATTCCATTTTTGAGTGATAAAGCTCACAGACAGACAGAGACAGACAGACATACGCCAATCAGCACATAACTCACCACGTTCTTTGGTGAAGTAATGAAACACCTGCAACAAACAAGTTAGGAGCAAATATGAGCTCTGATATAGCTTTTGTCAGCAGATTTGTTAAAAAGAATTCTATGTGAATATTGAGAAGAAAGCTCAAAAGTATTTTATAATTTACCATGAGTTGAAGTCAGACACAAGGCTAATGAGGCTGTTCTAAGTCGTAGATAATAAAACTGTCTCCTCAAGTGGTGGGATAGGGATTGTGTCCATTCCTTGTAAAATATAAACTTTAATGTAAAATTTATCTTTTTCCTTAGACCACCTGACAAAAAAAATCAATGCTTCAAGTTGTAGAATCATTAATAAGCCAAGATTATGACGCTGAACTGATGGCCACTGGTAAACAGAGCAAATCTCTTCATGTTTGTTATGGAGTTATTAAAATGCTGCCACCACATGTGGCGGAACAATCCTGTGTCAAAACTGAGGAGACGGAAAAAAGCCTGGCAGACTGTTGCTATAAAGGAAAGCTGATCATAAAAATAAAAGCTCATTTAACCACAACAATTCTAAAACTCATACATTTAGATGTTAGGTCAAATTTTCCAAAACATGCTCAGAAGAGGCTGAGAAGATTGAGATTGGGGTAAAAAATCAGTGCATCAGTATTACTTGTTTGGGTTTTCCAGTGACAGCAACAGCCTGCCTCCTTTATTAGTCATAAATATTAAAGTTATGGTTTCAACTACATGAGTCTGTTTTTATTCATTATCTGATGATTGCTTCCATGTGAGGAAGTCGGGATCAGGTTTGCATTGTACAGACAATCAAATATGTTTTTAAGCACCATCTCTCTAAAGTGTGGTTGTAATTTTGGAATATTTTCCAATAATCCAGCTGTGCATTGCTCTGCTAAAGTCTCTTCAATGCAACGCCAAATGACATATTATTCACCCCATATAATTATGGTTGGTCACATTAAAAACAATAACAACCACAGATGTCAAGGTGAGAACATGCTGAACTCGACACTGAGCAGAAAACACTGGCGGCTCCCTGTGCCCATTTGCTTTCATGTCTTTTTCCACCTGGGCGAATGACAAACAAAGATATTTCAGCAAACTGTGTCCTGCTGGCTCCTGGCTGCTTCCATGCGCTGTATTTACCTGCTGTCTTTGACTCAGGACACACGTTAGAGCTTGAGACCATTAGGTGAAAGTGAGGGAGTGAACGGGGCTGTGATAAGGAGCTCTTATCTGTACAGCAAGTCAACAGACTCCAGAGCACTCAGAACACACATCATAACCTGCATCACTTCCAAGAATCAGAACAAATACTGATGCACATTCCTCCCTAAGAGCTCCTCCTCGTATCTCTTCCTCCTTTTATTAAACCTTCCAGTACATTCTGTCTTTGTCTTTATGTCCTTATGTGACTTTGGTATGGGAATCGTCAGCTACTTCCAATCTGTCTGATCCTTCAGTATTGTATGTCTCTGTGCCATTCAGTCCCTTTAATCAATGCCAGCAAGTTTTTCTGACAGCAAAACGATGACGCCAAACTCACGTGTGTGTACTGCTGGAAACTTGCAAAAAGAAAGGAGTCATGGCAGAGTGAAAGAAACGGTTCAAAGTGTGGCTTCATTTCACAAAAAGAGATGAGAGCAGTGCTAGCTGTAAGCCTCTTAGTAAATCAAGCTAGCTCTGAGTGTGTGTGTCTGTTCACATTTCTCGACAACTGTGCATCAGATCTTCTTCAAACTTGGCGTATGTATTACTGGGGAACCATGGAAGTAGCGTGTTGAGTTTCAGTTTGTTTCCATGAGCAGTTCTTGAGAAATCTAAAAAGAGAAACATTAAATGGCAGCTGGTACCTAAAGCTGGGATGCATTCGGTCTCTGGGGCTGCAGCGGCTAAGCAGCGTAATAGCATCATTCATAATAACAATGAGGCATCACACAGGTAGTTGGTCAGAAAATAAAAATCACCAACAATCCTTTAAAGTGCAGGGGTATTTTTGACACAGGTCAAACAAAGCGGTGTTCTATAAGCACTGTGAATTTAAATGGTTGATCACACACGTAGCTACACCTGCTATGCATGAAAGGATTTCAGGGACCTTTGTCAAGCTACAGCTACAGACATCACTGTCCTGTTTCCTTTGTCCCCAGACAAACACGATAGAGGCTGTTGGAACTATCGACACACAGAAGGTGTTCTGTTAGTAATATCACTAAAATGGATTCTCTAAATGCTTCTTCGTCGACCCCGTGTACATAATCATTTCTGCATTGCTGCTGTTATGGTAACACAACACCCATATGAGTGAGAAAATGGCTGAAACTATTGTTACACACTGTTGTTACTGTCTATAAATAGCTTCAGTTATTTTCCGTTTCTCATACTGAGGCAAACATACATTTGCCAGTGATTATCTTGACTGCATATTACTCCAGTGTTGAAGTGAATCCACGTCACGACTTGCGGAAAAACACAGATTTTCCAGCTCAGGGAAAACAGTTGCTATGACATACAGGGATTAAATTAATCTACGTGTCCTTTTGAATCCGAAGTTCAGTATTTTCTGACCAGGCATCTGACAAATATGATTCATTATTATTATAATCAACATCATAACGGAATTGGAAATTATATAATTGAATAATATAATAAATGTTTAAATGTCGACCTGAGAAACATTTGAAGTTAATTAATTGTTAAAATAAAAGCATCTCTGTGATAAGGTTTAGAACAAAGGTTAGGTGCTGTATCTGGTCCAGATGTGGAGTGAAGATGGGGTTGTAAACGCTCACAGGGTCTAAGAATCAGACTAATTCCTGGGTAGGTTTTCTGTGGGTCAGACGAGGAAGAATGTTGGGTACTAATAAAATCACAATGTGACGGATGACCTCTTTAAACAATGTTAGTTTTTGACAGTTTGGTCAATATTTATGCAATACTTCTGCCACTGAAATAGGAAATGTTCTTTTAAGATGGATTTTTACATTGAATATTTTGCACAAAGTTACTTTTTTCAAGTTGAATACTATGTTTTTATTTTTTCCCCTTTGTTGTTAATGTCTTAAATTAGTCGTAACATTAGTAAACTAATTGAACAATCAGATTAATCAACAAAACAATAATTGCTGAATGTAATGCAATCCCTAGATTATAATACAATCTATCTGGAGGGACGGCTGGTTCGAACTGGCACGTTTTGAAGGGGTACTCCATTAGTGTCCGTAAAATGATCATTTCAAGAAGGGAGAGAAACGATAGAAAAGGGCTGAAGTATTTTGCTGCACAATATGGGCTTAAATTCCAGGAATGCCATGTATTTGATGCTCTGGTGCGTCCCTGCTGAGCAGCACGTCTATCAACGCTAAATACCTTTGTTTATTATTTATAGCGTCACAGAGGCAGGCTTAATCGATTATTTTTTCTTTAAGAACACCCACATAAAAACAAATGGTGTACATGTATTCTCCCATTTCTGTTGTCGGGCAGATTATTGTTACAGTTAACCTCCGGCCCATCACCTCCCACAGGCTTGCTGAAATCCTGTGTATGCCTATTTTTCCCCCCCGCATAGGGAACTGATCAGGAATCAGTAAGGGAATTGATACAGAATTGCACTAATAGGCAGAGGGGATAGTGTCACGTGTCAATCAGGTCTTATCAGCTCCTCCTGCTGCATGTGGTATCCAGGGTTGAATGAGTTCATCCAAACTGGTTGCATCACCACAAGGGCTAAGATCCCGGCAGAGCTGCAGTCACAGAGACATGAGCTGGAGCACAAGCCAAGAGACATCCACTGCAGGACAGAGTTTACACACATTTAATAGAAGACAAAAAGTAGGAGAAAACCGTTACCAGGCACACCAGAGACCGACAGGCCTGAAAACACAGCATCAGATTTGGCGCCGTTTCCTTCCACATACTCTGTAACTGGTCCAGCGATTCAAAATATCCTAATGTCAACATTCTACTAACAAACATTTTAGCCTCCTTTAAACAACCTGTCAGGTGAAATAAAAACTGCTTTAACATGACCCAATCCTGACAGGTTTGAACACAAGCTGCAACTCACAGGTTCACAGCTATTGTTTAAAACATGAGGCTGGATGCTGCCTGTTAAATTCTTTTGTAGACTATATTCTTGATGTTAAACTATTATGAATCCACTGTGAGAAATACTGTGTCTGAGGAAGCAAATTCAAAGCTGTGTCTTCAAAGAACTCATGCTAACTTTACACTCTTGACCTTCGCTGAGGAGATTTATGGAAAATGAGAGATTTCACAAAACAGCATGTGAACAGCATTTATCAGGGAAACTAACACAAGCTCCCTCCACAAAAAGAAAAGTTTCACTTAAATCCTTTAAACCCCTTTCTGTTTGGTCATAAGAAAACACTGAAACTGAATTAGGGCTCTTCATCTGGGGCAACTTGCAGCTGCCCAAATCACAGCCATATTAACCAACACCTGTCGCTTTGTCAGTTTGTTTCCTTGAGCTTCTATAACAGAGGTTAAGAGTGCAAAGTTAGTACGAATTTTAAGGCAACAATAGCCATATTAACAAATCAGTTGAGGTAAATCAGAAATGCCCTTTAAGCTTCCCCCTGTGTTTGCAGACTACATGTTCATGCATCAGACAGATTCCATGCAGAGCAAACATGTTTCTACACTAAGCAAACAGGCTAACAGCACATAACTGTGTAAATTAAGCAGTGATTTGATAAGCTGTCATTGATTTTTTTCATGCTTTCACTAGCTGTTCCAATGGAAATGAATTCAAGCTAAAATCAGTGGTTGCTGATGAAGAAACAAACTACAAGGTCTGAGTGTTGGAACCTTAAAAGACAAACTTTGAACAGAGTTACAGTTGAGAGGTTTTATAGGAACAGATGGGACCTGCAAACTTATAGGCTAGCAGAGACTTGCTAAGAAGACATGCCCTGACTAACATACTCCCTGTGGTAGACAAAAAATGGAGAAGAAAAAATCACAGTCCAATAACACTGAGAAAAGAAGATAAAGGGAGACAGAAAAATGACAGATTGAGCTTTACGCTCAGCGAGTAACCAGGAGATACCAACATAACACTGGCTATAAAAACAGCTTTTTTCCCTCCAAGATATTACACTCCTCTCATAGACAGCCTCTTGGCCTCCTGCATCTTGTGCAGTTACCTGATTGCAAAATGATCTTGTTCTTAGTGATGTTAAACACGTAACTGAATAAAAAGGTGGAAGAACAACACGCTTTCATCTTTCTGCTGATGATGCACAAATACAGTATTTATGGTTTTCTTTCAGCGAGATAAAACACTGATCAGGAGGATGAAAAGGAGGTAACTGTCCAATCTGTTCAAAGGAGTCAGGTGAAATAGAAAATGCATTCTTTCACGAGTTCTGACCTTATTCTTGATAACGAGGAGATTAGAGCCCTTCTGAGGGGATTTCCAACCTAATGTAGCCTCGTTTTGGTCACACCAACCAAGTGATAGGAGAAGGTGATAGATTTATGGCAGATGTGGATCCTAACATTTTTAGAAGTTGAGTCGAGAGTCACAGGAAGGAAAAAACCCAAAACAAAACAAGAGATGCTCTAATGGATGTCCTCGAGGTATTGTGGGTGCACAAGCTGTTGGCCATGATTAAACCTATGACTGTATTGCGAACCGGCCCTGAGATTCTGCGCTGGCCGGATCTGAAGTCTGGAAAACCTGAGAATGAGGCTGAATCACCAGCAACGAACTAATAGAATAATGACAGCAAAAGAGAATTATTTTTATAGTCCCAACTGGCCAAGTCAAACAAATGTGGATCCATGTGAGAAGGGATGGAAATGTTGGCTAGATGCCCGTCTGAACAACGATAAAAGCCATCAAACAGCAGGGAGTGAAGCATTCTACTAGGAGAGGAATCGAAAAGCTGTTATATAGGATCTGATCCTAAGATGAGCATCTTTACACAATTCCACATGAGCACTGCCGAAGCGCGACAGAAAGTCTTTCCACAGCATATCATCTGAGCCGTGGGTCTGGCAGAGGTAAACCAGCCATTTTGTTTATCCCTTAAAGAACGACTATAACATTTACTGGACCGCTCCAGACAGTGGGACAAAATAAAATACACTCACTTTTTCTGTACTTTTACAGCAATTTCTGCCCATGATTCCTTTTGTCAACATGAGGGTTGAATATATTTAGATTCAAGTATAGCTGGTGGCTGCCAGAATGGATCCCTCAAGGGGAAAAAAAAGACGGCATGTTCCTCCGTAGCGCTGCCTTAATGATCTCTCATTCTCATAAGACACATCATTCTTCATTTATTTTATACATCCAAGCTCAAAAACAACTCACAGACTACATATAAATCAGCTCACCACAGGACACACACACGCACACACACACACATGTGCACACATCCGAGACTGAAAGATATGCAAGGTAAATGTGACTCAGAGGACAGGAAAAATTTTAATTGGCTGCCAGCATCCGGATGTGTGTCTGTGGCCTATCTCGCTGTCTGCACACTCGCCGCATCTGACGTCCAGTTAATAAGCAGTACAAAAGGCCAGCTTTACAAAGACGTGTACATGCCGGAAAAGCTGGACACCAGGTGCACAAGCCTTTGAATTAGGAAGCTGACACTGTGTTATGGCTACTCTTTCTCCAACGCTAAGAATAGCACTGGTCCCAAAAATGTGTTTATCAGAGGAGAACACCCTCTGCATGGCTCCACCAACACTTTATTTACTGAGCAGAAAACATTTCCACTGTCCGCTGTTCTGTGGTTTTTACACAACACAGTGCCTTAGGACTGCACAATGTGACACACAGCGATGAAAATACAACCCAGGATCCAGCAAATTCTTTGTCAATATACTCACAGCGGTCATAAGACGATGCAAGTCTTGTTTATATTGTCTGAAAAGATGTTTTATTGGTCTAATTTGACCTGCAGGAATTTCGCCTGTGTTGCTACTTCAGTAGAAATTAAACAATGACAACTAATATTCGTTGAGCTTTCCGATGTCGTTACTCCTAAAACACAATGAACACTGAATGGTGCTGAACAGCCAGGAAATATGGCTGCCAGAGAAGGTAAGGAGCTCAGAAAGACGGTCAGATTGTAACTGCCAGAGAAAATAATTCTGACCTCTTCTAAAAACAGTGACTGGCTTCTGCTCTGATGGTATTGTTTCTTGTTTTGCTGTTCCATTAAATAACTACAGTCATCTAATACTTAGATCAATATAGTGCATTTCCTCTGTGTGATGATTAAATCTGGTGTAAACATTACATGACATACATGACATCTTAATATGTGAAAAAAGTGAGCATCAATATCATGAACAATTGCTTTTTGCACCTGTGAGAATTTGATGTTTTGCTCTGTTTTAAATCAGTTTAAATTAAATATCTTTGGGCTTTGAGCTGTCGGTCAGATCATTTAAAATTATCACCGTCAGCTTTTTCACCATTTTCAGACATTTTTTGGGTTAAACAATTAATTGATTCATCATAAAAGCAAATTAATATTAAGAATTTTATACTAGTTGCTGCTTCACAATGGTGCTGTGTATAGAGATTCTGCTAAAACTAGTCCTGCATGGGTGGGCCGCAGTGTGACGAAACTCTTAAGATGGTTCTGCGGCTGCAGCTCTGCTGATTCTCAGACATTTAAAGTCCTGCCAGAGCAGCTGTGCAGCACCCAGTAGTTAGGGCACCACTGTGTAGGGTTACTGAGGACACACACGGGCCTGTTTCTCATTCAGTGCCTTTGAATATAATATCATTGTTACAGAAAAGTGGGCATTACTTCAGGGTCTTCTTTTGGTTGTTCTGTGGGTTTGAAATGGGAATTTTACTATGACAGATTTAAACTATTTTATTTTATACATTTACTGCATAAAAAGACAAAGAACTGTGCAAACTGCGAGGACGTCTATCTATACTGTCACTGGGTTTTGGAGTATATTCAGACAATCAGCAATGGCAGAATAAAGTCAGTTTTGATATGAGGGGAAATCTAAAAATTCTAAGACTGTTAGTGTTGCACATGCAAAATGTAAGTGTCACGAGAACACAAAACATCACGCATCAACAGCGGGCCTGCGCTACACATGTTTCTGAAGGGTTCTACCAGGTGTGTGTTTGCAATCTATCCATGAAGCGCAAACTGGAGCAGAAAAAAAGACAATTACATGTTGTGTCAGTCAATAGCCCCAGAATGAGCCTACTTTC
Source organism: Amphiprion clarkii (assembly GCA_027123335.1). NCBI lineage: Eukaryota > Metazoa > Chordata > Actinopteri > Pomacentridae > Amphiprion > Amphiprion clarkii. Next base: position 30,333,722 of record CM049573.1, on the reverse strand, counting down.
ATCACTGGTGACAGCTGGTGGGCCTAAAATTAAATTAAATTAAATTTTTAAATTAAATTTTTCTTTTTTGTAAATTTTAATTTTTATCAGAGCTGTCTCAATATTTTGATCACACTTTGTACGGTAGAATTACAGTTAAAAACAGGAGCTGATTACACTTGCTCATGATTTATGACTTATAACTATTTTTTTTCTGCTAATTAACTTTACAATTAATCATTTGCATTTTTACTAATTATCAGAAAATACACCAAAAATACACTAACTCAGTGTCATGCTAAATGTCTTTTCACCTAACTAAAAGTCCAAAAGACAAAACTAGTCAATTTTCACCTGTAAAAAAAACAAACGTAATTGTCAATCTCCACATTTGATATGCTGGAAGCAAAAAAAAATTGGTAAATGTTCAATGAACTGATTAATTGTTTTGCACTATCTCACTCTGACATGAAAAATAAGCTGAATGTAAAAAACAAAGAGGAGTCCTACTCTCGTATTACTGATTAAAATCTATCAGTAACAGGTAGATTAATCATAAAGAGGAAGTAGCAACACAAGCAAAGTTCCCAGCAAGCATGAGAAACAAACACCTGCATTACTACCTGTGGATAACCAAAGGTCATCTCAGTCTTATGCCTTCAGCTCCTTTTATGCATCGAATGAACATTGCAGTCATGTAACTCCCCAGTGTTGATTCTACCACCTTCTGCATGTGTTTTACGCAAGCTATTCACATTTGTTTTCATTCTGAATGATGCACACCTGGACTGTTGCCTGCGCTCCTCAGATTAATTAAAAGATAAAATAAAAGCCCTTAATGCGCATTCCAATGCATTAGTCCGAGTGATAATAATCATGATTTAGACTGAAATTAATTCTGTGCCATCACTAAAATGTGATAATAGCTTGATTAAAAGGCTGTTTTTCTGCTCTGCCAGCAGAGGAGTCCAGGAAAAAAGCACTATGGGGATAGCAGTGTATCGGTGTAATGCATGAGAGGCATTACTGCCAAATATGCAAGAAGGCACGAGGTCTGCAGGCATGTGTGTGTGTGTGTGTGTGTGTGTGTGTGTGTGTGTGTGTGTGTGTGTGTGTGTGTGTGTGTGTGTGTGTGTGTGTGTGTGTGTGTGTGTGTGTGTGTGTGTGTGTGTGTGTGTGTGTGTGTGTGTGTGTGTGTGTGTGTGTGTGTGTGTGTGTGTGTCAGGGTAATTGGTTTGACAGATGTTTAAGGGGCACTTGGTTGGAGGAAATGACAAACAGAGATGATGTTGACAAGCTCGAGGTGGCAGGCCTGGCATTAGGGCCACTATGCAGCACATAAACACACTATTCAATTTCACGGCAGTTGTTTTAACGGGGTACTACTTAAGGAAAAAACATCACATTCACTTGATAAGCCTCTTTTAAACAATCTGTAACTGACTACTGCTCACTTCGAGCTGCAAGTAGCTCGGTGCCAGTACAATACTGCAGTCTGCGCCATCAGTTCCAGTTGACTCCCTATTAAATTACTTCCCTCCTACCACAGTTTCATCCTGTGCTTTAACTGTTGGTTATAAGATTTGCTTGGCAGCAGGAGCGGCGTGGTGCTCGCTGACAAAGTCGTAAGTTTCACCAGAGGAGTATGAAGCATGGGTAATAAAATATGAAAAAATTAAAAAATATGTGGTTACTCAACTGCGAAAAAGCAGTCGTGTTGACACAGACGGACAGCTCGGAATATATTTAAGAGCCATTTAAAAGGCAGCAGCCCAAGTGTGCGGAGGATGCATAATCATAGTTCATCTCCCGCTGTGAGGCTCTTTGAGGTGCATTCACACACACACACACGCACCTTTGGCTTTAATTTCCAAAGAGCTCTTCAAAGCATCAGACCTTCTGTGGCTGGTCTGCTGGTGGTTTAGTCTACTGACACTGGCCTCTGGTGAGTAGGAAAGAATCCTTCTATGCCACGATTTCCCGAACTGTCTTGTGTCATGCTCCTTCCTCCATTTCAAAATAAATAAAGGCAGAATACCCACTGGAAAGCAAGCTCTTTTCTCAAAGCCTTCCCAAATGAAATATTTTGTTTTGGCGAGCACCATAGCCTGCGTAAAGCTGAAGTAACATTAACTAGTATGCGAGTCTTACCAGCAGTGGAAGGAATCCTGTTTATCAAGCACCAAAGACAACCGCAAGTCCAAAGGAAAATTGCCTCACAGTGAACCACAATAAACACAAATATAGCACAAGGATGGTTCCAAAGAACAACAGTATTTATGTCACATGACAATCGAAATGATTTAAATAAGTGTCAAAGTAATCCCTTGGGAATTCAGAATGTGGACACGCCGCTTCTCCCCAAAGACTCAGACTGGTGCTCAGAAGATTAGCTCTCTTTTTGTTTATCTTGGTAAGGACCAAGCAACACTAAAATAGATGCTTCGCGTTAAGGCTGTTGTGTTTCAGAGGTCGTGTGCAAATCTCTGTTACCTTGCAAATAGTTTCAGTATCCCAAGGCAGGATGGTCTGTAGATCGATGACTTCACAGGACACTCCCAGTTTTTCTTGCGCCATGGCGGCCACCTCCTTCATCACATGGATCTAAATGTGACATGAAGAGGACAGGAAGGAACTTTACAATCAAATGGGATAATGTGGTGTGCAGTTTGGCTACTGCTATGATAAAAGCTCTGCTGTGTTTGAATTTTAACAGTCTTACACTGCCAAAACAAAAATTAGGTGACTGACAATGAACATGCACATTTTCAAATCATGTCCAGATGCTGCAGAGTTCAATATTTATCATAATACAAGCAGCCTGGTTCCAGTTTTAAATCTGTAACATTTACTGCAATACAGTACAAAGATTTTTCAGTTTTTAAAAACAAAACTGGCTCACACTGGCTTTGTATTTGCAAGACAAAGGCTTTTCTGTTCCCACTCCAATGTGTAATTAATAAAAAAAAAACTGGTTCAAAGCCTCATGATGCATTATGTAAAATCTTAGTATTTTATAACTATTTATAACATTTACATTAGCTTTGTAACTTATCCTACACTGTTAAAATATATTTGAATAATAATGGTAACATTAATTTAAGCATAGCACCCAATACAGTATAGCCTAAAAACAGAAAACAGCAGCTTGAAACTCAGAACATGGTGTGCTGTTAGATGTCTAATCAGCCCATTTTTACTGGAGGGAATAGTCGGCTGCTTCCAAATCTAAACTGCTGTGATAGGTCTGAAAGATCACAACTACAAGAACTGTCAGCAGTCAGACCAGTTTCAAAGATAAAGGCACAGGCCTGCATCTAATAAATGAGCACAATAATAGCTGGTATTGCTTATTTTATTATGTTGCCCTTGCATTATTTGTAGCAGACAAAGGTAATCTTTCTGAATGTGACAAAAATGACTTGAGAAAAGAACTTCCTTGTTAGAATGATCAGAAACTTGCTGTGAAGACGGGCTGCTGCTCTCTTGACTCCACTCTGTACAAGTTGTTTTTTCTACTCTCATCTGCACAGGCCTGACAAACGACGGGAGTAATGAGGTGGTAAAAAACGAATGTCACTTCAGAAAGGAGGGCCATGCTTTCCACTACTTTGCTGGATCCTCTTTCTTCTCTGTCCACCCTTCAACAACAATAGTGGCTTTGATGGAGATGTTTTCCTTCAATGCCCTGGAGCCCCCCTGCCATGCAGCAGGTACATTAAGCCCTGGATAAGCCTGTGAAGTGGCTGGGTACAATTGAAGTCGGGGATGACTCCTAGTGAGTTACACGCCCCGTTATACCAAGCTGCAGAAAACAAAATCTCTCCGATGAAAAGAAGGGAAACAATGGAAAGTGTGCAGCAGGCCTGTAGTGTTCACACCCAGAGAGCCGAGAACGGCCTTGATGTTGTGGAGATGTCTGGGTGGATAGAGTCTCAGACGGCCGGCTGAGAGACCTTGCTGGGACAGAGGGGGCTTGTGATAGATGTAAAGTTAATCCACTGCTAGCCTCTGTGGCTTTAAACGTCATCTAGTGGAGATGAGACATGGCACCTTTCTTCCCGTGGCCATTGGAAATGAGCCAAAGATAGATAAGTTAAAACTGCACAGAATCTCCTACCTGTGTCCCCCAGGCAACCAGAGTGACGTCACTCCCTTCTTGTAGGATCTCGGCCTGTGATAGTGGAATGGTGTAGGGCTCCTCTGGAACCTGCTCCACTGAGGAAACACACACATTCATACACATTACATGCAAAATGAATTAGGGTCGATCCTGACCGCATTCATTCATCATTTCACTCTGAAATGTGTGGCTTTCACGTAAAATGCCCAGACCCCAAACTGACCATAGCTTTAAATGACAGACTAGATGACAAACTGGTGAAATAACAGACCGTGCAAAAGAACAGTTCTTACTCAAGAACATTATATCTGGCCCATTTCATATGCTGCTTCATGCTTTTTCCAGAACCTCATCTCTCACCAGAGGCAGTGTGCTTTTATCAGCACAATCTAATGCATGATCTAATGCACTCTTTTGCCAGCTACAGGCCTACAACTGTGACTAATCTTGACAACAAAACATTAGTGGGATGGGGTATCAATCAGAAAAGGGGCTGCATAAATGAAATATCATTCCAAGAAGGGGAGCCTCACAGCTAGTCGGCCTTTGAACTGAAATCCAAGACAAAGTGCATGTAAGTATATGGTTTGAATAATAGTTATTAATGTCTTGGAAAACATTAGCAAAGTCATGGAAATTATTACAATGCAAATCTTATCATAAACTCAAACTGCCATCACTTTCAAGCAAGCAGCTTATTAGCAATATTTATACTGCACAGGCACAACATATAATCTCAAAATATATTATTTAACTGTCTTTGAATCTCCTTCACCATTATGGCTTTGGCTCTAGAATTTGTAGAGTACAATCTTAAAGTGAGTGGATTTTGGAGGAACTGAACTACTAAAAGCATTCCTACAAGGCAACGCATAAAGTCAAAATTACAATTAGGCAGAGTAATTATCCTCTGGGGAGACGCTGGGTTTGAGACCTTTCTGGAAACCTTGAATGGCTTCCATGATCCTTTCGAGCCTCAGAGAAGCCGTAAAGGAAAGAAAAATTGCCCATTCTGACGACTCGCTATGTTAAAACAACATCAAGTGCTCTTGGTGAATCATATGCAGCTCCTGGTTCAGGCTTCCAGACGAGACAGAAAATTGGCCAATTGAGCGGAATAATAGCATTTTTCAGAATGTTAAAATTGAATTATGAAAAATAGGTTATGGCTTAATAGGTGGAATCTCGGGCCCCACATCATAGTAGGGCCTTGATGGGACAAACGTGTGGTTTTTATCCTCTTGTGCAGGAGAAAGAAGAGGCCCACTGCAATTAAAAACATGACTTCATGATCCAGGCAGAGATCATTAGAGGCATATGGCACATGAGGTGCTTCACTCTGCCCCTTCAGCAAATCAAAATAACTCCTGACACGTTACCACTAACCCTTAGGGTGAAGCAGATGAGTGACTTGTCAAAACATAAAACCCCTTTCAGACAGCAATTCAAAGTGTGGGTCTCAAGCCTGAATAAGCACCCAGTTACTTTTCTGTCAAAGTCACAAAGGCAATCTAGTTTGGACCTGGTAAAATATCCATTTCACCTTGAACATGGTACAAGTGCTGACAGAAAGACACACAAATCTTTTGCCTACAATCCATGACAGCCGTGGAAAAGCTGAAACCTAATTCCACACAGAGAAACTCAACACAAGCAGAAGTATTTTTGCAAAAACAGCAAAATTGGGAGCTGCTCTCCCTTTGGGCTGAGGGTGAGATGACCATGTAGCCTAACCTGTACCATTGTCCTGTCTGTAACAGTCTTAGTGTATCTGTCTAAAGCTGCAGAACTACTAATGTGAATGTCTGTATGTATCCCATGTCTAGAAAAGGCTAACACACAGACGTGACTATCACTGAACGTGGAACCAAAAAGTGAAGTGTTCATTTGAAGCTGACAAAACTGTTATTTTCACTTGACAGATTAACCAGCATCTTATTGTCCCCCTCATAAAAACTTATTATATTTGGCATTATTCCACCAGGAATTGATGCAATAAATGACACACTGAACAATTTCTCTCTTGCATATTCTATATTACTGATGTACTATCTCATCGCACCCCGAGGGGCTAATAATCTCGACTGAAAAACAAACAGACGATAACACTGCTGAGACGCTCAGACACCTGCTCTCAGCTGCTTGGTTGAACCACATCAGTCTGAAACACAATATCACATCCCGTCAGACACTTCTTTCACAGCCACTAAGTACTATACAGGTATGACTTCTAGATTGTAAGGCTCCAGCTGAGAGGCAATAAAGACAATAACAATGATGAAAATTAGCTTGCATAAGCTTTTATGTTCATATTCTATGTATATACCTTGTGTTTCCTAACAATGGAAGCAGACATATCATGTAATACAGTCTAATAAGAGTCCCATAAAGGAGGGGTTTTCAAAGTTTGACACTCTGACCATAATTCTTTGTCTTAACTATCTTTATTTCCCTCTGTATAAACTACTCCACAACAGAGACATGGTCTGCAGATACATTTCACAATCTCATCTGGCTCCTATCTAAGCCAGGAACTAAAAAAATTCTGAAATTTTTCTTTCAGGATGGTAGTACCAATCTCGTCCGGTTGTGTATTTTATTATTATATTAAGCCTCCATTGCTGTCTAAAGTCATGGATATTAAATTATTGTTGTGCAACAGCAGCCAAGAACTGCTGTGAGTTTATTGTTACATTTCTGGGCACCTTTTTGCACTGTAGCCTTAAGTTTATCCACACAAGACACTGATGTTCCCTCCACCCCAGAAAGGAGGGGAGAGGATTCAGCAACACTTCACAGTCCATTTAGACGGTCTGCTTCACACCTGTGGTCCTGCTGATCTCACTCACATTGTTTGCAGTCAGGCATATTTTTTGTCTTGCCTCACACTTCTAACAAGAGTGAAAAAATGTTTTCCATAAAGAAAGAATCCAGTGAAAGTCATAGAGGGGAAGCGAGACACGATGCTGGAGAATGCTGAACATCGGGGGAGACAACGTATAAAAATAAACACGGCATCAGCTACATGCGGACCTCATATTTACACACAAACTGGCTTACCTGCTGCTCTGTACAGAATCTTGGGTTCAAAGAATATGCACGGGTTCTTGTCAGCGATACAGGAGAGGAGCAGCCCTTTGGCCTGCACTGGACTACGAGGTATTACAACCTGAGGAACACATGAGACCGGTTAGGACAAGCAATGACAACTGAATTCTGAGAGATACAGAACTCTATAAATGATTATCGTTTGGTTCACTTCTCGTATCAAAGCGTAATGTTGACTGGAAGGAAGTCAGTAACATCATCAAACAGGCCAACATAGACTGAAGCAGATTCATGGTTCAACTTAAAAATCAGTATGGATCATACATGACCTGCCTAATCAACACAGTGGACTGCAAGTGATGCAAAACCTCCAAACACTATGAGAAACCAACTGCCTAACCATACTGCTTTATCATCTCTTTTACTTTCTAGCACTGTAACAGTTCCAGATGTTTTGATAAGAAACTGGTATTTTCGTCAAAATCCAGGTGTAACACTGGATGAGAGCTGAATCAAACCTGTGTTGGGCCTGACCCTTGGATGAGCGAATGATGCTGATATTATGCACAAAGATTAGCATTTATCAGTCTGACCTTTGCAGAGAGACAACATGTTTATTGCTCTCAGTGGATGGACTGTAGCTGTAAACTGTACAGTCCTTCTCAGTCTGAGGCCTATGAGAAACTTCCATGTACGCTCAGTTAAAACAAACAAAAAAGCAGGGAGGGGTGATATGTCTGACATTTTAACATGGACTTGTGTACTTTGAGCACATGCTGTTGATTCTACTCCAGTAATGCTATGGGAGTTCAGAGCGTACCTAACACTGGCTCATACCCCTGTGGGCAGTAGGGTATCGTTAAGATTTTAAAGGTACAACTACTTTTGTCAGTGCTGCTTATCGATCCGGTACTTTGTGATCGTTGTTGTTTTTTAGGAGAAAAAAAAACAAAAATAATTTTGAACAGAATTTATTTTCTCATACGTACTGTATATAGATAAGAACTTATATAAACACTAATGTGTTGATGGGAATAACTCAAAATAAAATATTATGCAATGTGTTTCTTGATACTGTCCAGCATTATATCAGAATTCAAAGCTCCAACTTGAACAGATATCAGGTAAAAGTCAGTTCACTGTCCTGATAAAACCTCTTTCACTCCTCACTTTTGAGTATAAAATGAATGCAGGACTTGGACAGTATTGTTACCGTGTGATTCTTTAACAGTTTCAGCAAAGAAAACAGTTAAAGTACTTCGTAACTTCTAACACTAGCATTCAGTCAGAGAAACAGTGAAAATAAAGTAAGACTGGGTTTGTCTGCAGCCATCAAATCACTAAATCCTGCTCAGATAATACTCTGATATTCAGACTGAATGTATGAACACAGTTACACATCAGAAACGTGTCTTACAGTGATGAGACAGAATCTGCAACACAACGTTCATCTTACTTCCTAAAGTACCGTTAGCAGAGCTGTTAAAGTTGGAGCTTATATATTCTCCACTATTTAAAATTTCCATCCCTAATGATCAGTTAGTTAATAATTTGGTCCATCAGACCATGTTCACACACACAGACTCACAGGCTTGGAGGTGTCCTATGTGTTGAGCATGAAGTTTTTACTACTAATAATTTAAATGTTCATGATAAAACTGTTATTTTGTGCCACCCCAGTGGTCTATCAATCTGTTTTTCTTCAAGTCTCTAAAGGTCTTAGTTACATCACACTGAACAGCAGAGATGCTGACCAAATGAACTGCCTTTCCTCCATTTTGGTAAAGTATTTACTTTTAGTTGAATTGGGAAAGAAAAGCAGCTGTGCTTCCATTTTCCGAGTGGCTCATAACAAGTGTGATTGGTAGCCGGAGAACAGAAAGTTGAATTTGTCTCAATTCCTCCAGGGTGCACTGCTAAGTGACTTTGGAGTCTTTATTGTGCTGTGTGACGTTATTTCCAGAATCTTCACTATGAATGGCAGCCTGTCGCATCTCCAGTTTTTACGAGGAAGTCCAAGACCAGGGTTTTGAGATAATGACATTTAAAATGACAGACTGCTGACAAAGTTTGGGATGACAGACTGACAAATCCTGAAGTCCTCACTGGACTGGTTGATGTCATCATCTTATGAAGAAAAGATATTTCACCACTGAACGAACAGAAGAACAAAATATTAAGGGACACAAATACACATCGGTGTCTGTCATGAACAGCAGGGCTGACCTTGATACCAGGGCAGTGGGCGAAAAAGGCTTCAGGGCTTTGAGAGTGGTAAAGAGATCCGTGGCCGACACACCCCCATGGAGCCCGAATGGTGAGGTTTCCGCAGTCAAACAAGTTACCAGAACGGTAGCGGTACTTGGCAGCTTCATTGACTATCTGAAAAGAGATCAATAAGGTTCAGGTCAGCATGAATGCAGACTATTAGAAGTTAGATAAAGATAGAACTTTGCAGATCTTTGTGGGACACATGAGATGTTGCAGCACAGTAAGTTCTGGAAAGTGAAAAAGACATCAAAACATTGCTATTTAATTATACTGGAAACTAACAAAAATATCCTGAAAAAGAGGATTTCTTTGGTTTTGGTGAATAAAACAGCAGTGGGCAGAGTCCTTCTCTCTGCTATTCCCCTTAAAGACGTTAAAAAGGTACTTTAGTTTTAACGAGCACCATCACCTCAATTGTCTCTAGTTTCTGTTTCGTCTAAAGTTTCTGATACTGAGCTTCCTCCAAAAAAGTGTCCCAGCTTTTCCTCACTGAAACTCAGGTGTCCTGTTAATTCTGGTTTTATGTCCCTCTAAGGTCAGCTTGGACTGCGTCATTTTAAGTGAGAGCACAGAAGGAGAGAGGGAGCCCACTCAAGGTCCAACACCAGACCTAATCTACTGTTCCTCTGCATCGCAACCAGAGGCTCGCAGAACGCGCTCCATTATGAAATATTTTATTTTATGTTGCCTTGACATAGCAGCGGGGACTCACATTTATCTTGTGGAGGAGCGAGAATACACTGAATGGCACTAGTGTCAACATGTATGCATGTAAAACAGCAGCACTGCTCACTGTTCTGCTTAATGTCACATTAATCTTCCTCAGCAAAGGACCGAAGAGGAGGTTGTAAAAAAGGCTTCTTTTGTTGAGCTGATTTTTCAGAGCTAGGCTGCAGAGTAGGAAACAATAGACATTCAAGGTCTGCTACAAGGAATATGCTATTCAAACGAGATAGAAGGCAAGTCTGAAAAGCAAGGCAGACAGCATTGTTTTCCACTCTTTGTGGCCTTGCTGAGCTTTGGATGTATTGCTAGGAATGCTCATCACTTCTATACCAGTGAAAGTACATATTCATAGCAGAATATCAGCATAAAATCTGTAGGTCACTTGGCAGAACTGTTTGACAATAGATTTTTCCATCTGTTTGGTGTTTTTTCTTACTTCTACTTTGATTAGTGAATAACATGATTTGATTTTTTTCCATACAGTTCTCATCATGTCTTTAGTGATGCAAACAACAACCTGCAACCTGAAAATGGAAAATGTGTATTGAATAATAAGGCAGGCCTTCATGGTTGTCTCAGTGAATCCCTGTGTGCAAACTTTCAACCAAAACAAGTCTCCCAGCACTATTTCTCAGGGGCATCATTGCTGCATCCTGGGCAAAGCACTGTTTATTTATCATACAACAGAATGACTATGATATGCAGCAGAGCATCCTCTAGTGCTAATAATGTGCTGTGAGGATAAGTCTGGCTGTGCAAGTCTAGCCTTGTGCTAACTCATGGCTAGTAGTTATTATGACACTGAGTGAGGAAGTGTGCCTTACCTGGTCAAATGCAGGATAGATGTAGTCAGCAAACTGGATCTCAGCAATGGCTGTGGCACCAGCGACAGCTGCACCGATCCCAAATCCCACAATCCCCTGCTCACAAAGAGGAGTGTTGAAGACTCTGTCCTTACCTGGGGATAAAGTAGAAGCCAAGGCTGAAGAGTTAGGAAGGTAACAAAAAAGGATTGGAATGCTAAAAAAGATTTAAGATTTTAGGTGTGATGGCACCATTCTGGCTGGGACTACGTAACAGCCCAGTGAATATAATTATTTATTGGGGATGAGTGAAAACAATTGTGGGAAATAGTACGTTTTTTTCCTGACACTTCTGACACTAATGACTGATGAGACTCCAAACAATACCCTCTGTTACAATGCCATGTGGTTCTAAAATAAACCAAGTGACAAGCTGGTGACTCCTCCTCAGCTGCAGCTACCCAGGCCTGTGATGCACACACAACCCCCACGGACTAAAAACTGAAGAAAAGCTATTTGCCATTCTCCACCCTATAATCTGAAAAAGAGCCGCAGGAGTGGGACTCTAAATTTGGGTTAAGAACGTTATTTTTGCTCTCATCTTTGTGTATTTGCCAATGAAGTCTTTTTCTGTTGTGCTGGGAAGTTGTGCTTCTCAGCAGTGAAACTTTGCCCTCATGTGCCCTCTGTGCTCAAAAAGTTCAATTAGCAACCACGGCACCACAAACCCTTCGAGGAATGAACAATTAAGTGATCAAAATTTAGTGCCTTGCAGCTCAGACTGTAGCCAACCTCAACTATGCAGCTTCATGTGAAAGTGACAGTAAATAACGTGTGTGTGCTTCTGTGTGTCATCAAAGTAATCAGTAGTAAATCAACTAATGACAAATAAAAAGTGCAACAAAGTGATGTGAAAATAACTCAGCCCTGTTGATGTTTGGGCCTCAGTTTTTCACAGGAGTCTAGAATGCAATTTTAAATAGACAACTTTTATAGTCAGATGTCTGACACTGTCACTGCTTTCAGTAAAAAAGACTAAACCCATCAGCGAGAGGAAGAGCTAGTCAGAGCACAGTCAGTGTATGCGGTTGTTTTCAGGTAAGCAGCCAGTGGTGGAGAGCTGGATCTCAGAAGTGAATGCACCCGTCTTGTAAAAAGCCATTCATATAGTGTCGCCCCTGCATTAACCTCTGTTCTGTGTAATGGCTGCGGGTGGCAGAGGTGTGCACAATCCCTTTCAGTGGTGAGAGGGATAAAAACAGCTTTGCGCTCATCACTGTACACAAGGATGAGATGGAAAATAATGATCCCTTTCCAAAGGTCAACACTTCTGACGTCAATGAAAACAAAAGGCAAAGCCAGCCACGGTGGAATGGATTTGAGGCTTCTCGCTAATAAAAACAACACACAAAATCAACAGAAAATGAACTCAACAAGAAAGGCCATTTATTAATGACTAATTATTTTAATACCACAATAAAAAGAAAAAACAATTGCGCTGAGTCTCCATATGTGATTTTAGCTTAAGATGCGATGAGCTGTTTAATGCTATTTGGAAGCAGTTACCATGTCATTAGACATTTCTGCATGTAAACAGATGTATTCCAAAGAATGTCAAACATTCAGTCAAACTGGAGCTACCACCTGCTTTTATCCCTCTGAACCCCAAACAGTTTCTGGGTGTGTTTTCCTCCCATTACATTTTTACTCACTGTGAGCTGATTTTTAACTGCAAAATAAAGACCTACACCTCTATGGAAACAGAACAATCAGAGCTGGAAGTACATAGAACTCAAAAATGATTTATAAATAAAAAGAAAGAAACTAGAAAAGCACTCAGAGAGCACAGTACTCTGCCAAGGCTGTTCACTCCCTATATGGCATTGTCAGAAATGCAGGCTTGTTTTTTTTTTTTTTTTTTATAGAAGTGCAAGGTTTGTTTATTTATAAGTTATTGTTGATCAGAAATCACGGCAGCATAGAATGTGTCCATTTAATGTAGATGAACCCAAAAACTAAATGGCCTTGCGCTGAGCACAGGTGTGTGTTCTGCATGTGTACATTATGTAGGGATACTGAATCACGTGACCTAAATATGTAGCGGGTGGCGGGAATTGATGGGACTCAGAAACACCCCAACAATGTAATCAGTTGTTACTTGGATCATTTCTGATGGATAACTCCTGATAAGTCAGTGGTGGATTTGTAGTAAAAATATTAGGTCTGTGTGGACCTGTGAAAAGACTTTAACCCTCCTTAAATACATTAAATAAATATCGATGGCACAGTTTCCTGATTATTTTCATTCATTTGAGGTTTGATAGATGCTCTTTTAATTAAATGATCTGTTCTTCTGCAGTGAATAAGTATCAGCAGTCGCCTGCAGGGTTAGCACCACCTAGTGTTTCTCACAGCTCTTGATATTCACCTAACAGTAGCGGATGGAAATGCACATTAATTAGCATTTTCTGACCAGTCAACCAAATGTCATTCTGAGTGCAGCGTGAGAACAGAGGTTTCAGACTTAGTGGCTGATTAAAATGTGTAGTGTTTGTCACTGCAACATTTAATAAAAAACACAGTGTTTGCCTGGCTTTAGGTCCTGTGCATGTTGGATATCCCATTGTTTATTACTCCTCCAAGGAACGGGCGGAGTTATGTGACGATCGGCGTACGTTTGTCTGTGAATCTGTCTGTCTGTCTGTGTGTGTGTGAAACATCACTGAAAAATGGAGCAACAGATTTGGATGAAATTTTCAGAGAAGGTCAGAAATGACACAAGGACCAATTGATTAGATTTCGGCAGTGATGCGGCTTATAGTCTGGATCTACAGCTTTGTTAAAGATTTCCCATTGGGAGCTATATCAGCCGGCACGGCGTCGCTGTAACCACAATGTGAACACTGTGTCAGTTACCTGCTGATGATCACATGATTGTGATCCTACTACAGAATGACTGTGATTTATCAGTTGGAAATCATACAAGGAACACATGATTAAACTGTGGGCTGTTTCTGAGTCCCATCAATTCCTGCCGTCTGCTACATATTTAGGTCCTGCAATGTAGCAAACCCCAGTTAAGTTCAGCTATCACCCTTATTTTGAACACAAATTCACCTTTCTGTCCTTCGCTCATTTCTTCACCATAAGACCTTGTCCCCACTAAGTGCTTCTAAGTTTAGACACATCCTTTGCTAGACAGCAACAGCGTGGAACCGTTGTCTTTCATCTTTATTTGAATTTTCTGACAAAATAAAAGCATGAAAGGAAAGGGTATTTTAAAAATAGCAAAACAAAGGTTTGTCAAAAGTGATGAACTGATCAACAGACTTTTATAAGAGTAATTTACACGCAATTTGGTATTCATACATAACATGCACATGCATAACACATGCTTGTGTTCAGCGCGAGATCATTTTTTATTTAAGATTTCATCCGTCGGAAATGATACGTCAACTGAACAGCCTTGGTGGAGTACTGCGCTCTCTGAGCGCTTTTCTAGTTTTTATGGTATTAATAACATACCATTTTTCTACTATGGCAGGTGCAGCTACAGCTACTGAGCTGTTTAATTTATTGCCCATATATCCTTTGAGAGCTTAAATAAGATAAAATAGCCTTTATTAATGCCACAGTGAGAAAAAAATCACAGAGAATGTAGAGCAAAACTGAAAAAAGTATTACAGGATTAATGTTAACTGATACAATGGCTCTAAAATATCACTTTGACCACTGAACAAACTAATCCTATAACATAATGGATCATATTGTGATGACATAACAAAACTACAGCCTTAAAATTACCATAATGTTGCTCTAGAACCTCTCAATGTCACTCTAAGAGAAAAGTGGACTTCACAAAAGCAGCAGAGGTCTATACAGTGTCTGCAGTGTGCAGCAGGTCTTACCAACACTAACAGTGGCTTAGTGGCTCTCCTGCATCTAACTGGCCCAGTCAGTGCTGCCTAATATCAAAGGCCAAATGGTATCAGTTACACCTGTGCTTCCTAATCTGACGCTTCAAAATGTCTGTCTGTCTAAACGGATCCTTCTGGTCCTCTGGGTGAACAGTGAGCAGTAAAATAACCTTGCAAGGGCTGGTTGCTGTGAGATTCTCTGCAGTGCTCTGCTACCATCTAGTGGTGAAATTACATCACACAAACTGGAGAGCAGGTTGCTGACAGTTATTGCAGGTTTAGCAATTGAGACTTTTAAATAGGGGAATTTAAATAGGAAAACAGCATCTTACCGTATTTGTCTCTCAGACCCACTGTGCATCGGAAGACTCCACCGAAAGCAACATCTTCCCCGAAGATGACTGCAGAAAAACAACAGAACACAGTCAGTGATGACGATCCACAGCAGACAAGAGCAGAACAGGGAACAGTAAAGATTGAAAGCAAAAATCACAAAATGAGATGTGGGATAATAAAATGCCACTAGTCCTGCTGACAGCTCTCTGATTGGACCTCAACAGTCTTGGCAAGTTATCAAACAACATTTCTTACCTTTTAAGGGTAAGCTATGGAGTGGAAGGCCCACTGATTCCACAAGTGTTTACACCCACTCTACATTTCTATATCTATCTATATCCTTATTGTCCTTATTGTTATCCTTACTACAACAGGACTATCCTGACTAGCCAACTCTGCTGCTTAGCTCACGACTACCGCTTTTAATAATTTCAATTACCTGTCTCAGAAACCCTTTCCTGACACTTTTCTTTTTTTTTTTTTTTACATTGCATGTAGGTTTAAACACACCAGAACCCATGAGCTGCCTACTGTTGCCATGGAAAGGAAACCAATCAGAGGTGCAAATCAGTGCAACGGGAAATATTTCACACAAAATAGCAGCATAATTGTAAATATAATCTAAAACTGAGCCAGCCTCCAAAAGTATTCAGTAAAAGCTCAGATTTTAAGATGCTTCTTCCTAACATTCCCTTGGGCTGTGACAGTTGGTTCTATGAAACTGGGCTTGTACTTTCACATTTTTAATTGAAGAACCAGATATCTTTTAATCCGGTAATGTTTTGGATTGACATTTTAACTATGGCAGTTTCCTGGCAATTTGACTGCAGACAGGCATAAATTATTCTGTTTCATGACAAGGCCTGTGAGAAAAATTCATTCTATTTTCACTTTCACTTCTCTGTAATAGCTTGTCACGCTATTAACTGCTGCAAGAAATATATAGTGTGGAGGTACACTAACAAGTCATTAGACTGGGGATGCACTAGAGATTTACATTACATATTTTTGCACCTCTTAGATTATGTTGCACAGGTTCTAAAAATGTGCCGTAACACCCTAATGAAGAAATGCACACTGTATGTAACGCACACATCATTTTCATTTACCAGTAGCTTGAATGGTCCAATTCATAGTTTGAAAAATTACAGGATTGTTACCAGGATGGACGTTTTACAGACTGCTGAATTCCATTTCCTGCTATAGCGTCCTACCTGCTGTAGGATCACTAGCCAGAGTGTTGTCCAAGGCACTTGTGATTGACTGGAACAAGTTCATCTTCTGGGTAGGACCTAAAAGCAAATTTTAAAAGTTAATTAAAAAAACTCATGAGAACATGAACACACTAAACTATTGGCATGCACACTGCATTTGGAGTTGACAATACACTGTATATAACTCACCATACCAGTTACAGCAGGAAAAATAATTACATAACACAAACTTGGCAAAGACTTACTGCCTTCAGCCAGTAAGATAGAGATGTCTTTGTTACAGAGACAATTTCTCAATTCTGTGTTGTTCTGCTGGAGCCAGTAAAAATGTTAGTAATGTCTGTTAGTTACGAGTGCAAACATCCTGCTCAAATGTACTGGAGGGTCAAAACTGAGCTCATCCTTGTTTGAAACGTCACATAAATGACACACAGTCGTGTGATGAAGCTAAATCATAGCACTAGTTTAGTGCTGTAAAGCTACTTTCATTTCAGTCAGTGCTGATTAATTCGTTTGGCAAACCACCAAATAATCTTCTTAACCCTTAATTTAATTATTCAAAATATAAAGTAATGCTGCTGAGATAAGCTTTAACACTGAGTTTGGTGATGGATGCAGCTGACTAACATTGGGTCATTCCAGAATCGGAGGACATTTTACGTCCCACCCATCAAATTTCAAATAATCCATGTACAAAATACTAAAACATGGAGTTACTGTGTAAATGTTCTTGTCCTGAGACAAAATCGAAAAAAAAAATAGGAGAAAAGAATGTTTAAAAATATTTTTAAAAACATCAAATAAATCTGGAGTGCCTCCTAAAATACCATTTTTCTCTTGTCCCAGACCCCCGATGACCAAATTGAATCTCAGATCAAACAGTTCAAATTAAATGTAAATCTCCTTTTCTGGAATTATTCTTTTCAATTATGGGAAAAAATTATTTTAATCAACTTAATATTTGAAATAATAATTATTATGCATGGACATGTGTCTCACAACAACCCTGTTATAACCTTTTTAGCTGATAGAAGAAGAAGAAAACAGTGAATCACACGATACGCTGGAATTAACATAAAACAGTTTTCCTAAAGAATGGGTAGAGCAAAGCTGTGTCCTCTCTTCTAGTTTTCATATTTTCATCACATTGTCAGCATTGATTGAATGTCTCACTCTAGCTCATATTATCAGGATCAGACTTATTCTTTGGACTGTTTTCCATCAGCAGTAACAGCTAGCTAAATATCTAGTTTCTACTGCTGAGAAAAAGATCACATGGATTAGAGTGGGATTAGCAAACAGCAAATACTATACAACAATAAAACGATAATAAAAAATGGTACCATTGATGTGGAAGCTGAGCCAATCAAGCCTCTGATAGTTTGTTATCTATTACTGAAGAATATGTAGCAGAAATATGTAAAAGAGAAGGTTAATTTTTCAAAGCTTTTGAAGCCCAAACGTCCTCCAATTGTGGAATGACCCATATATGTAAGATGGTTAGATGGTGGACTTTTAAAGCCTCACTGAACTCTTAATGTGTTTTTTTTTTTTACCTGGATGTTTGTGCAGCATTCCCCCCGTGTTTCATAGACTGTTTTCACCTGCTGCACTCATTTTAAATGACAGTTCAACACATGGAAATATATTTCTGTGACATTCTGTGAGTATTTTTGAGCCAACAGTGGTCCAACATCACAGTGACAAAGGATAAAGTGAAGGACATTATGTGAATAACAAGTAAACTTTGGACATGAACAGCAGTTGACAGTTCATCAATACCAGTTTCTCCAAAGAATGCGCATATTTACAATTTTTCAACACAGTAAGTGAACTTTGCTGTGGAAAAAACTACAGATCAGACACTTTATTATTATTATTAATAATAATAATATTCCAAACACAAGGGTTATAAAGCAGTACTGACGGTGCGTTTAAATGACTGACATTGGTTCCACCATTCAGACTGACAACCGAAGACAAAACGTAATTTTACTGTTAAATGGTTAAATTGTCCAGTGTTTAGGTACTCTTGCCTGTTAAACTGTCCAGTGTTTAGGTATTCTTGCCTGTTAAACTGTTAAATTGTCCAGTGTTTAGGTACTCTTGCCCGTTAAACATCCCGGCTAGCGCTAGCCGGCTAGCACCACTCACCGTACTGTGTCGGGACGGGGTCAGGCTGGAAGGTAAAGTGTGCTGCATGTCTTCGTTGTGTTTTTGTACGGGAGTTACAGTTCGGCGACGGTTTCAACAGCGTGGCCCCAAACGAGCTGTGGGCCCCGGTGCCCACGGCGGAAAGGGAGAGTTTGAAGTTTGCTCGTCGGGAGAAGAACCGTGCAGCGGCCGCCATCACTGTTGTTGTGAAAACCAGGAAGGGCAAAAAAATGAATCAGTGTGAAGATCGTCTATGGTGGCGAGACAGCTTCACTCAGTGGAGAAAATTTGGACTCGATTCTGGTACTAGCCTCCTCATCCATGCTCGGATTAATTACTCTGGTCTTTCTTCTCCTTAAACCTGCCTCATGATAGTGGGGTACTCTGGCATTTAAAATAAAATCAGTACTGATTTGTCTAGTGATAATATAGCACCAAGTCAAGACAAACCAGGATTTTGTTTGCATTTAACAACAAAATCCAATTGCGTTTCATGCATCATAGTGGATATTATGTCTTTTTTTTTTTTTTTTAGTAAATTCAGAAAAGCCATTACAGTAGTAAATACATTGCGGTGGGAAAAACCTCTTTAATCCTGTCGAAATACTGACAGGCTGGTTTAAAGTGGGAGAGGAAGGTCCGCTCTCTGTGGTACCCGGGATTGGAGGCGGAGTGAGAACTCTTCTTTCCTTCCGCTCTCTGTCAGCTTCCGTGAGAGAATGGAGGCTCTGATTGGTCAAAGAGGAGGGCGGTGTGAGCTGAGACTGACCACTCGCCATCCAGCTGGTCTAAGGTCGCATCACTCAGGGGTCATTCCATCTGAAACCACAAAACATTTAAAAGAACTCCTGCTCGAGCATCAGTGATTTGCCTGAAAATTTCATAGCATGAAATAAGAATATTTGTAAAGATATCTGCTAAATGTTTGATGAATATATCAAGTACTTTCCAAGGTTGGAACAAAAAAAACTTATGATCATTGTGGAAAGTGTTTAATAGGATCTAAATGAACTCTCTTGCTTTGTGTTCCAATAATAAACTTTGTCCTCGTAACAAGTAAGACAAGTGTTGAGAAATACTGTGTTCAGAAAGTTGAAGTAGGAGGAACTGATTGATGATTTACCTTCACGCACGTCCTCCAAAAAGTAAATGGATCATAAAGTATAATAGGTAAGATATCAGTTCAGTCTGTTTCTTCAGTCTACAAAGTATGGTCCCAAAATAAAATTTTAAAAAAATATGCTTACATTAAAAGAAAAATATTTCCTTAGTTGTATTCTGAGAACCATTTTCAAACTCCAGAACTTGATTCTACTTGGATTTAACTATCTAGCTTTTTGTTTGTTTGTTTATGTGGTACAACTTTTCATACCTGCTTAATCACTTATAAAAGTGTCCCGGTGGGCCGGTGTCTAGTTGCGGCTGGTCAACAGCTTCCCCCGGATCTGTCTTCAGTAAAAATTGTAACAAGATTTTAAATTTCGCTTCTATTATCCCGGCGCAGCTTTTGGTTATCAGCTCAGGAAACACACAGACCAATTAGGTACGACTTCAGCCATCCCACGTGATGCTACTCAGCCAATTAATTGGTCTCCGCATTCCAGCTGCTAAACTATGCAGCTGAGTTCAGAAAGCACGTGAGGGATAGACGAGAGGACAAAAAGATAAACAAAAAAAAGCACTCAGAGAGTGCAGTGCTCTGTATAGCACTTGCAAAAGACCACCATTAGTTGGGCTAAGGGCTAGGCTATGATAAGGTTCGGCTCTGGGAGCTGTGTGAAAATTAAGGACGACAAAACACAAAAATTAGTTTGCCAGTAATGTATTAAAATAATCAACAGAAAATACTTGAATACATCAAGGCAAAACCAATGATCAAAATAATAATACAAAACACAAAACAATAACAGAAAATCAGAATCAGAAAATCAAAAAAAAAAAAATCAACCTTCACCTGTCCTTCAATCAATCCAATTAAGAGTAAGCAGCTTCACTTTCAATAATATAAAGTGACTATATGCTTACTTCAATTATCAGTAGTCCACTGACAATTCCTGGTTGAAGTGAACGATAAGCCGATTCAATAAACAGTTCCAACAAATTCCTACAAATTCCAACGAATCCAACAAAGTCCTACCACACCATTCTGGAAGGGATGAAGCTGTGGGGCTTTAGACCTGCCAATGAGTGGGGTGGGTGAAGGGGTGAAATGTGTCAGACAGTTGTCCAGTGTGGTCCAGGGTAGCTCGCCATCAGTTCAAGCCTAACCTGTTCAGCAGACAGGCTTCCTAATTATCATTATCATCATCATCAGTCATTTGTCATATTAGTTGCTCACCAATATTCAATGTTCAGCACAATGTGGGTTCAGGTGGGTGGCATCCAGAAATCCAAAAGCAGTTGCAGGCCTGTTAGCATTAGTATGAGTATTATAATGAGCCACGGCATAATATTAACCAACTTCCAACATGCTTAACCGGAGTTTGAACTCACGTCCTCTTTCACGTCCTCTTTGATGCTGTTATTTCCAGGTTTCCAGGCTTGTAAAAAGTGAATGGTTTCCAAAAATGAGTGCTGTGGGGTGATCCTGCTGTTCAGTGACTGTCTGTGACTGAATGAAGCTGATGGGCTTTAACTTCAAACAAAGGAACAGGGGTGGATTCCAGGTGTGAGAGGTGATTGGCTGAGGTGTTGAGACTGACTGTGAGAAGGTCCAATAATATGGAAGTGACTGACTGCAACTGATTGTGACTGATTGTGACGGGCAGGTGTCTGTTCATCACTATTCCAGAGTGAATGCTACATCTGCCAAGACTGTTGATTCCTCAGTTTGTGTATTCAGAAATCACGGCAACATAGAACTGGTCATTTAATATAGATCGACCCACAAACTAAGTGAATAAATACAAAATTACCTTGCGTGAGCACAGTTGTGCATGCGTACGTTATGTAGTAGCTACAGACACAGAATTGCGTGACCGAAATATGTAACGGGTCGAGTGAATTAATGCAGGTAACTGAAACGGCGCTCACTTCTTGTTATGGTTACGGCGACGCCGCCACGGACGCTATATCTTAACAAATCCTTAACACCACAAATCCTTAACAAATCCGTGGATCCAGACTATAAGCTGCATCACTGCCAACATCTAATGAGGTGGTCCTTGTGTCATTTCTGACCTTTCCTGAAAATTTCCAAATCCGTTTGTCTGTTTTGAGCAGGAGGGGGTAGGGGGCTGAAGCACCTGCCCCTTTGTCCCTTGATGCCCAAAGTGCCCTTTTGTCAGAGTTGTTTTTTTTAAATTCTATTTAATTTTGTTTTTTATATGTAAGTGTGTGTGTGTGTGTGTGTGTGTGTGTGTGTGTGTGTGTGTGTGTGTGTGTGTGTGTGTGTGTGTGTGTGTGTTTGTGTGTGTAGGTGTGTGTGTGTAAAAGTCTTTGAGGCCCAAAAAAATAAATAAAACAAAAATGAAATTAATAATAATCCAGATCTACCCTCGGTCGGTCACATGATCCACATAGACGTCCCTCACTGCCCTGAGGTGTCCAGATGTTCCCTGCAGCTCAGCGCTAGCGCTGCTAGTCTAGAAACCGGAGACCTGGGAGAGGACTTCAACAACTGATGGTCCTGATGGTGAGGAGGTTTTGCAGCGGTATTTGTTTGTGCACGGTGTATTTTTGCAAGATGACTGACTAAGTGAAGTGAGCATCCTGTGTGTGTGTCTGACTCTAACACACCTCTCATCGGTTATCCCTTGGCCGTTGAGTCACGTACACGTACGAGAGAGAGAGAGAGAGAGAGACGGGGTGGAGGCCAGGGAGAGAATATACTCAGCCTCACAGCAGCCAGAGAGTCTGCCAGTAACCCAAGGGAGGTGGGAGAAAAAACACGAACAACAACAAAAAAGATGCCCTCTGGGAGCGGCGAGAGCGCAGATAGCCAGTTTTCGGAGACGCCAGGGTACGCGGTCACGGCCAAGCCAGCTCGACCAGACAGCGAGGACGAGAACAGCGAGGACGAGGACGGCCATGAAAGCGGCTACGACAAAAGCAATAGCGACAGCGATCAGGAGGAGGAAGAGCAACAGCGACAGGAGCAACAAGAGAAACGGATACCAATCCCCGTCGCCGCTGCGGAGCTGCCGATGTTCCACAAATAGGGGCTTTCGACCAAAGAGCACCAGGTGCTAGGTTGGTTCAAAGTTGAGAGCCAGTGCTTTTTTGGTTCAAATCTCGTGCCGCCCCAGAACAGGTTTGTGTTTCCATTCGGAAGGAGCAAAGTTGGAGCTGCGTCGTTGCGCCACCACAAAACGTGTGTACGTCACTGCGTACGTAGCCGTTCAACAGCGTTTGCACCGCACGGAAACCCACACAACAACAATGGAGGACTTCATTGGAGTGGTGTTCATGGCTTTGCTAGTGTACCGTGCCATCGTCGAACAGCAAAACCTTCTGTTAGGGGTTACCCATCGGCGTCGCCGTTCCAATGCCCGGCGATCACGTTTGAGAAGCAAGGTAATTGTCAAAGACATTTGGATATTTAACAGTAAACGTGCTAGCGTTAGCTTAGCTACTTAGCTTCGACTACGCTTGCATTGATTACTTAGCGGTTAAACAAGTGCAGTAAGTTCTGTGTTTCCGCTGTTGATCGTCGGTCACCGTAACCCCGCCGCCTGCCCGGGACGTGCTCGGCTCTCAACTCTGGCCACCTCTGGCCCAGCAACGAGTTGGTGCCCGAAACGGCCCCAGTTTTTGGAGCCCGGAGCCGCAGCTCCGGTGGTCGAAACACAAAAAACCGGCGCCAAGTCGGGCGCCAGCTCCAACTCTGAACGGGCTCCACCCCAGTCGAAAAGAGGGTAAAGTGGCTTGGACATGCGACTGGGGGCGTTCAGTTCTCGATCGTCTGCAAGGTAATGGTGTCGAGCTGGGACAAGCTAAGAGCTTCGCTCACGGTGAGAGGAGACAACGTTCGGGTCAAGGCCGCAGCGTTCGAGATCCTCACGTCTCCCTCGCTGCACTCGCAGTTAGGGATGGCTTGATACCACTTTTTCACATCCGATACCGCAGCCTTGAGGATCGGCCGATACCGATCCGATACCGATCTGATTCTTTTTGTCACTCGAAAAGTTGTGAATAATACATGGATGTAATTTTCTTGATAGTGACATCTAAAAACACCACGTTCATTGTACAACAACTGTTCAGGTCCCCTGAAGAAAGAAGGAAAATATGTGACAACTGAAGTTATGTGTAACTGCTGTGGCTTTATTAAAACTTAAAGCTCACATCGCTTTTAACAGCATTTGTAAACAAAACAGATCCAGCTGCACCATTCAAATGTTTGAAATGAAATAAAACTGCAACTTCGATCCATTAGTCCATTTTTGAGTAATGTTGTGCACAGACAGACAGACAGACAGACACAGACAGAAAGACAGACTCACTGACTGACTCAGACAGACAAACATACACCCACTGTCACATCACTCTGCTGTGTTTCTTGGCAGAGTAATAAGCTATTAACACATTTTTGAAAGCTTTCTTAGTTTACAGCATTTTTTCCACACCTGCCTAAAACTTCTGCACAGTACTGTACATTTACACATATGACTTGTCATGCATAACAATAAACATATCACTGAAGCATTTAGCCTCAGACTGATCTTTGTTAAGAAACAGGATAGATTGAAGTATAAATAAGATTTCATACTTATTTTAGCAGCTAAACAGTGTAAATTATAACTTTATTAACTGTAAGTGTTTTCCCTTTTTTCCAGATCAATGCCTTTTCTTTTGACATCTTTCTGAATGCAGGTATACCAAAAGATAATATCCGTCACATGAGTCATGGTCTTTGAGTAGCTGAAATCATCATCTCCTTCACCAGTGTGAGCAAATTTCTCAGCCTGTACCTGAGCGTCTCTATATTTATTGTTACTGTTCAACTTCTCCAACTGATCTGCTCATTAAAACTAATGCTAGCATGTTTTCAAATTCTGTCATTGTTTTCAATCTTCCTCCCTGTCTTCTGATTGAGCACATAGGAAGGAGGCCGTTGTTCATTGGGAGTTACAGCACCATGTCTGTCATCAACTTCAAGTATATTTCATGTCTCAAGTATTAAAAGTCAAAGTAGCCATTATGCAGAAAATCACTAATGTGACAGTGTATTAGTACACATAGAGATTCACATACAGATACTATGATAAAGGATTATTATTACTAATCTATTGTGTAATTAGTTGTTTTACTGTTGGAGCTGAGCAGAGTAGAGCAAATTTTGGCCTTTTGATATGCTGTGCAGTTCCATCTGCTTGTGATATCAAACATACATTGTAAATATAAATATACAAATGTTTACTTTTAAATCAATCAGAATGGAGAGTCTGTAGCAGACAGAATGAGACAGGTTGCTCTGCAAGAATCATGAAAAATACAACTGTTTTACAAAATGATTTTTAAAATGCATTTGTTAAAGAAAAAAACTATGCTCAAAGGACTGTTACAATCTAAACCGATTTGATAAAGAAAACATTTTGTGCAATGAACATCTTCTTGTATTTTAAAAATAGATCATATGTTTTGTGTGAAAGTTCTTATATTGTAAAATACTAGTAGCAGCTGCCAAATAAATGCAATGAAGCAAACTGTAAGTGTAGGGCAGCATGACAGGGAAGTACAAATACCTAAAAAATGTGCAGTACTCGAGTAAATGTGCTTTCATGTGTGAGTTTAGGAGCACTAAATGTAATCAAAAATCATAAATGAAACACTTTGTTGCATTGGGAAACTGGAGAAAACTGGAGAAAACTTATCCCATTAGCACTTAATAACAAAATCCCCAATCTGGTTTGCCAGATAAATGAGGAAAATGCTTCTGTGGTGCCATTAAATATAAAAATATATTGCCAACAAAACTAAAACTGGCATTGTCACATATGTTTAAACATTTTAATTGCTGTAATGCCTTCAGCCCTCATCCTGGTGAAAGCTGTAATCACTCACAATTACAAATAAAGTGTTTTGATTTGAATTGAACTGAAGAATCAAACCAAAGCAACTGCCACACAAACTGCATGGAATGACACTAACTGTGACATCACCTATGCCTTTATGACATCATCACCAGAGCTTTAAATACAGCACAGTCTGCCCTTCAAGTTCAGAACTCAGCGAAACAGTCAACGGAATTGTTGGACCAGCAAGGACTAAGACTTAACTTCAGAGCTCAACTGAACTCAAGAGCATTGTAGAAAACTTTGTTTTCTCACACTTTTCAACACCACTGTAATTTACCAATCAGCTCATATTCAAAAGATGGACAGCGGAGACTTTCGTAATCAGCCTCCAAATCGTAAGTAGTCGTTTGATTATTTCACATTTGAGATATCTGTGATGTACAGTTAAGCAAGTTTTAGATATGTTTTACTTGCTATTTGAGGAAAATTGAATTACTGATTTTAAGTTTGATGCTTATTAATTGTGCCAAAATTGTCTATTTGATCTTGCAGGAATTCCATTTGGACTTGACGCACTTGAAAGAATGTTCGTGGCTCAATTTCCCGAGCATGCACGTGTGCTGATTGTATTACTTCGTTTGAGGACCTATCATGGAGTGGACGATCCACTGCTCAGTCATCTGAGTCACGCGTTTGGCCGCTACTTCACTGGAAATGTGAATAACATTGTCAATGACAACGTTAACAACATTGTCAATGACAATGTTGAACATGACAGGATAATCAGACCAGAGGTGGAGGTTATCCAAGAAGTAGAAGCATCTGATGATCCTCAGCCGGAAGCATCAAGGCGACGGCAGCGAGAGGAGGAGGATGAAGATGAAGGCACCAGGAGCAAGAGGTTCCGCTGGTGGGATGAGTTTGACGACACCGACTCTGAATCGGACACTGATGATGAAGAAGATGATGTTCCAGTTTACACCGACTCTGAATCGGACACTGATGATGATGAAGATGATGTTCCAGTTCATCACCAAGTCAGTCAGGCTGATCAAGGTGATCTTCCTGGTACATCAAGAAAAAGATCAAGAGAAAACGACGAGGATGACGATTCTCAGGACAACAAACATTGCCGATTGTGGAAAAAGAGAGAAAGAGATGACGATGAAGACGGCGATGCGAGAAGTCCTAAACATTTCAGAGTCAAGTGATGCAAGCATAAAATGACAGAGCTAATAGGAAGAAATTTTAAAAAAAGAATAGAAATAATACCTGGTTGCTCAAAAAATATGAAAAGGGAAAAAATATGAAGAAAAAAGAATTACAAAACATTTCAAGTACAGATAATTATTCTTTGCAATCCCTTTCCAATCAACCCAACCAGTTGAAGCAGATTGCCGGCCTCCCGGTTCTGCTGGAGTTTTCTCCCTGTTAAAAGGGAGTTTTTTCTTCCCCATTATATGCTTGTTTATATTATATATTTTAGAGTAATATTCTAATAGTGTATTATATATTATTTGTAACTGAGATTTTTTTTTAAAATATATTTTTATAAATAAATTATCAAAAAAATGTAACTTTAATTTTTTTTGTCTGTTTTATGGTTCATCATTCTAAATTGCCCGTAGGTGTGAATGTGAGAGTGATTGTTTGTCTGTATATGTAGCCCTGCCACAGACTGGCGATCTGTCCAGGGTGTCACCTGGGAAAAGCTCCAGCCTCCCCGCGACCCTAATGAGGATTAAGTGGCATATAGAGGATGGATGGAATCAGTGTTTTTTGATCACACTGGATCAAACAAAATCCCAGAAACTTCCTGGCTTCAGAGGTTAAATGGGGTTATCCCACATCCTTCAAGTGCTCACTTATACAGTTTCAGTTTACTCGCCTCAGTTGTCAGTATGTTGTTAAATGTAACTCGAAAAGAAAATGATGAAAAAAGAGCATATAGTTCTACTTATCCCACTTCTTTATGTTCCAACAAACTGCAGAATTCTGTCACTTTAAATGTAAACAATGCGCAGGCTTCAAACTTGCCAAAGCACCAGCATGCTTTTTGAAAACAGCTGCTTCTGAAGTAATCTCAAGTGCAATTACAAGACATGTGAGGGTTTCAATTGCCTGAGATTCATTGTCATCTAATGCCAGTTAGCAATATAACAGTAAAAAGTTAGAACATGAAACATTACAAATAGCCACATATCAGCCCATAGCCCTTCACTGCTGAGGAGTCGTACACTAGATGTTTCTGTTATGTTCTTACATCTTAGCTTGTAAGTGATGAGTAACTGTAATGTGATTACTGAATTTGGGAACAGGAAAGTGTTACACGACTGCGTTACAGACAAATGTAGTGTGTTTACAATAGTTTACCATGTTACCTCTTTACTCAGATGTCATTAGGAGAGATGATACTAAAACTCCCTTTCCTCTTCTTCTTTTTTTAAGTGTGCACAATGTACTTAGCTCCTTGGGATTTTTGTAAAAGAGAACTTCAGACAAATATGTCCCTGAATTTGGATTCGAGAGGGAAAATAGCTCCTCATTTAAGTTTTTATAACTTTCAGTGTTGCTTTTTTCCCCCAGCATCCTTAAGTTAGAGAACATTCTCAATGCAAAAGAGGGTTGAGATTTCAAGAAGAGAAGATAATTTACAAAGGAGTTATTTGCTCCACATCAGAGAATTTTATCTTATTCAAAGCTTTAACAGACTTTGTCACTATCATCATCAAGCAAACATCATTTTATTTTTTTCTTGAAGCTGGAACATTCTGTCAAACCACGGATCCCTAAAAATCTGAAAGTACCCAAATGTGGAGAAGTAAAGGTTTCTACCTGACAGGAATTATTTACAATTTATCTGCCTGTCAGATGAGTTCAGTTATCTGTAGGTTGTACATAGCTGCCTTTGAGTCAGATAACACAATAATATGTCTCTTTCATTTTTACAGTTTTCATTTTCAAATTACATACAGTTCAGAACATGGCTTCAGTCTGACTTTAACTTTTTACTACGATATACTGACAGCATAACATAACTATTACAGCCTTATGTAAAGGGTCAGTCAGTGTTTTAATGTGCCATTATTTTAGCATGTGCTGCTATGTACACCCCAGTTTTAGTGACATTCCTCTAAGACAAAGCTTTGTTCAAGATATATGTTTCTATTGTATAAATAAATAAAATTTGGTCCACTGATTAGAACACATGATGTGACTTTTCTCGTCTTTTTCTGGGCTGTAGTCTGACTTAAGAATGACAGTTGTCTGGGAAAGGAGTGCATTCTGGTGCAAGGGACGTTAGATCAGTTGATTCCTGCTATCAGTGGCCTTTTAGAGGAGATAATGCAAGAAGATGTCATTGTTCATGCTTCGTTTTGCAAACTATCCTTATTATGTTGTAGAAAATTGAGGAAAATCTAATTTTAAAAGCAAACTCCAGCAGACTTCTGATGGTAAACAACATACTGCGTCATCACACTGTGCGGCTTGACTGCATGCAGCTTATAATGCACTATTTTGAAAAAAATAAATCAGGACTGGCCTACAGGCAGAGTTTTTATATCAAAGATAAAGAAACTGGGGCACAACATGGGCTAAGAAGTTACACAAGTCATGCTAAGATAGTCTGCTGCATCTGATGTGAGAACATAAACTTTAAAGGTACATTAATTAACATGTTTTCCTTACACATTTGGGGGCAAAACATGACTATCTGAAAACACAACATCTGGTGTATTACCTTGTATAATTAATGTTAACAAATTATTCCTAATTTACACACCCTGCAGACATAGCATTTTATTAGCATCATGATTGAGTCAACCTGATGAATTTATTCCAATATGCAGTTTTTTTTGTAGCTCTGTTTTGGTCTCCACTCACAGTTTCACTCTAGCTGCTCCATTATATTGTTCAGCGTCTAGTTACTACCTTTTGTTGCTGGACTTGCAGTGTACATTACATGCGGGAGGTTGAATAAAAAATGTGCTCAAGTCTCCTGTCGCTCAGTGGCTACAGTCTGTACTTAGAGACAGTTTAAGCAGGACACATGATACAGGCTCAAATACCCGGCTGATCCAAACACTCATCGCTCACCATTCCCCACGCAGCTCGTCCTCTGCACCACACAGGACTTTCATGTGGAAATTGCCGGCGCTCCAGCTGGAACAACCACCCCCACCAAGGTCTGACAAGTGGGGCAGGTGAGGGCGCTGAGGTTCACTGGGTGGCTTCCTTTAGTGAGTCTCCACAGTGTAACATTAGCCTCCTCACATGAGCACAGCACTAAAACAAGAAGAGTACTCCGAGAGCACAGTAGCTCCTCCACCAAGACTGTTCAGTCCCTGACCTTGCGCTGAGCACAGGCGTGTGTTATGCATGTGTACGTTATGTACGGATACCAACTTGTGTGATTTAAATATGTAGCGGCCACCGTTAATTGATGGGACTCGGAAACACTCCCACAATTGAATCAGTTGTACCTTGCATCATTTCTGACAGATAAGTCCCGGTAAGTCCCCAGTGGTGGATTTGTAGTGGGATCACAATCATGTGATTGTCAGCAGACAACTGACAAAGCGTTAAATTGTTCTCATAGTTACGATGATGCCGTGCCTGCTGCTATATCTCTCAATGGGAGATCCTTAACAAATCCATGGATCCACATTATAAGCCGCATCACTGCCAAAATCTAATGAGGTGGTCCTTGTGTCATTTCTGACCTTCCCTGAAAAATTTCATCCAAATCCATTTTTCTGTTTTTGAGTAATGTTGCACACGGACAAACAGACAGACAGATTCACAGAAAAACGTACACCAATCGTCACATAACTCCACCATGTTACTTGGTGGAGTAAAAAGTCTTATATCCTCCAATTACATTCTAGGGATGAAATTTTGAGTGCCCCTTAAAGGGTTAAAGAAGATGGGTTACAGCAGCAGAAGACCACACCAGGTGCCACTCCTATCGGCTAAGAACAGGAAACTGAGGCTACACTTGGCACAAGTTCACCAAGATTGGAAAATCATTGCCTGGTCTGATGAGTCTCCATTTCAGCTGTGACATTCAGATGGTCAGAATTTGGTGTAAACCACATGAAGGCATGGATCCATCCTGCCTTGTATCAACGGTTCAGGCTGCTGGTGGGGTAATGGTGTGGGGGATATTTTCTTGGCACACTTTGGACCCCTTCGTACCAATTAAGCATCGTTTAAACACCACAACCTACCTGAGTATTGTTGCTGACCACGTCCATCCCTTTATGACCATAGTGAACCATCTTCTGATGGCTACTTCCAGCAGGATAATGCACCATGTCACAAAGCTCAAATCATCTCAAACAGATTTCCTGAACATAACAATGAGTTCACTGTACTCCAGTGACCTCCACAGTCACCAGATTTCAATCCAGTAGAATCTTTGTGATGTGGTGGAAAGAGAGACTGACATCATGGATGTGCAGCTGACAAATCTGCAGCAACTGCACAATCTTATCATGTCAATATGGTCCAAAATCTCAGTTTACAACACCTTCTGTTGGGGTCCAACCATTTACCAGCAAACTGTACCTACACACATGGACAAAATTGTTGGTACCCCTCGGTTAATGAAAGAAAAATCCACAATGGTCACAGAAATTATTTGAATCTGAGAAAAGTAATAATAAATAAAAATTCTATGAAAATTAACCAATGAAAATATATTTTCTTTGACCGGACCTCTCTGAATTTTAGTTGAATACCCCTGCTCTATGGGATGCAATTTTTTTCCAACTTGTCAACAAGTTTGTTTCGGTCTCTAAAGATGTTTTTGAATTTTTGTTCTGAAAATCCAACCTTTCTCTCAGTTTTGTCTTTGCATTCAAAAATCAGTGCTTGATTCAGTCAACCGATAATATTGTGGGCTGGTCTGGGCCAAAAATGCCATAAAAAAAGATCTAAAAACCCCGAAGCAGCACACTTTACACAACCAATACTTCTGTCATTCTCAAACCTTTTGACCACGGCTGTACATCACAACACACAAGAAATCCTCCATCCATCCATCATCTATACACCGCTTAACCCTCATTAAGGTTGCAGGTGGCTGGAGTCTATCCCAGCTGACTGAGGGGGAAGACAGAGGACATGCTGGACAGTACCATTTACAGTGGTAAATGTTTGATGCTGTTGTGTTTATAGGAGTGTCAGGGTCCTCAACAGTTCCAGGCGGAAGATTCCAGTACTTACCCTGGTGTTGCTGTTTACTGGTGTGCTCTTTCACATGTGCTTTATGTTAAATAGGTTTTTTTCACTGCAATGTTATATTTTCTTTGTACAAAACTCTATTGTAACAGTGTGTTAAATAGTCCATAATAAAAAAGACAACTACAATGTCTTCAGTGTCAAAGAAGACCTACATTACAACCAAACAAGTCTATTTAACATCAAATGATTAATTTTTCAAGCAAATATTGAAATGAAAAAGAAAAGAGTTATAGAAACTAACCAGTGTAAATTGTTTGGGATAATGTAAAATCAAAACTGTATGTTCTCAGAGTCAAACACTCCAATCAGTAAACATTTTACTACATATAGTAATAATAACATGTCCTCATGCAGACACAGATGAACATAAAACACTTGACATTAAATGTTCTTTACAGGGACTTTAATAAAGTGTGCATTAAAATTTTCCAAAAGACATCCTTCAGACTGACATCATTACGCCAAAATGTATTCCTGCACATGAATCCATACACACGTTAATAAATGAACCCATTTTTACTATTTCCAATCATAAACATGCTCGTACACACACACACACACACACACACACACACACACACACACACACACACACACACACACACACACACACACACACACACACACACACACACACACACACACACACACACGCTGAAGAAAGTGGAACACAAACATGAATGAGACATTGCCATCTATTTATACTGAAAAACATTAAAGAGCTCAACTGCCACAAGACTGAATGCACATACAATGATAATGGTAAAAACTTTCTATCCCAAAATGAAATATAGTATTGCAGTTGGTTTAAATCTTGCATTACAACCATATAAAAGCATGTGAACAAATACAAATAAAACTAAATTGTTGCTTGGCTTGGCAGGATAACAAATAGCATCCCCAACCCTTACAAACACGTACAGAGAAAGAAAGGCAGCAAGCCATGATAAATTGCACCAGCCCTTATTAAAGCTGCTGAACGCGACATTCAGACCCACTGAAGCCACTAAAGTACCAGCATCCCAGACCAAAACAAAAATAGCATGTTGACAACGTCTCCCCCTCCCTTTAGGTTTCATTTACAACCAGAAACCAGAAAGGCTGTCTACACGAGTCAACAAAAAATAATCTACCCACAATTAGCCCACAAAAGCATTGCAATATACAACAAATGACTGTAACGTGTTGTTTTCAACTCGTTTAACATTATCTTCACATGACCTGTCACTCCTTCGCTTCACTATGTCTGTTCTGCTGTTTGCATGTCTGTTTAAATACAGCTCTCCAGGGTGTGAAACACGGACCTGAGCAACCCTGTGTGGAAACAGACACAAATGAGCTGAACAGGCAGCAGAAAAGGAGATGGAGAGGAGAGCTGCAAAATGGAAGCAGAAACCCTCAAACTGTGCTGAAATGAGGCAAGTGCTTAATTTAAATTAGGTAATCAATAAAGTCAGCTAAATTACATTACAATGCTAGGAAATGCATTTCCTTACAAATGGATGGAAACTTTGCCACAGCAACCAGGAAGAGGCTAGTTTCATCAGTTTATCAGCATCTGGTTTAACAATATACATATATGGAGCATTTACCAACAAAAACAGGATACGGCAAGAAATAAGTGAGGAAGTTGAGCTGCCAGGAGTGGGGTCAGCTTTATGAAATGTTTTGTCACAAGATATGAATCACTGTGCATAGACTCTGCACATTACACAGCTAGCATGTGTAAAAGCAGCTAAACGAAAGTCATCTCTCTATACATTTACACAATGATTGTCAAAATAGCCAAACAACTGATTGGCCTGTAGACTGGCTATTTCCTGGGTCACTTTCTCAATGAAAGTGAAATGTGTGACAACTTTCATGTCAGGAGAATGAGGAAGTTTGCAAAAGAGATGACTGTCTGTAGTTTCAGATTAAGCTAAATTTAGCTTGTTAGCCTGGTATATAGTGATGTGATTTTAGCTTAGTGCATTAATTAATATTCGGGAAACTAGTCATCTAGTCCACATTCCTAACCCAAACAAAGCACAACACTGAATATAGCTTCATTACTTCAGAAGCAGTGAAGCTACTTCTGACATGGAGTGAGTGGGTGATGAACATTACTGAGAGCTTGTCTTGCCAAAAGTTACACCACACTTGTTGCTCCAACAGACAATGAACGGGTAGCCTTTGCAGCAGGAGACACTTTGGAAGCTGGAGACCTCTTCTGGGACACACGTCGTACCTCCTTAGCCACCTTCATTCTCTCCAGGGGTTTCTGAGATCCTGAAATCCCTCCTGGCTGTATAGTACCTCCTTGAACAAAGCATGTCTGGCTCCCCTTTCGCATTTTCATTGATCCTGCAGGGACGTTGCCTTCGACAACCATCATGGGCTGGGGGCCAAACAAGTTGCTGGTTTGGATCAGGTTGGCACAGCCACCGTACACATCAGAGAGTTTGGCAGCCTGGACCAGGTTAGGACAGCTCCTCTTAACTTGAGAGAATTTGCCAGTGTGGATCAGGTTAGCACCGCCACCGCTGACATCCGAGAAATTGTCAGCGTGGATCAGGTTAGCAGAGCTCCCATAGACATCAGAGAAGTTACCAGTGTGGATGTAGTTAGCACCGCCACCGTTGACATCAGAGAAGTTTCCAGTGGAGATCAGGTTGGCACAGCTCTCATGAACCCCACTGTTGTCCACCAGTACCATGCCAGAGCCCAGCGCTGGTCCACTGGACATTACTGTCTGCTCTTGAATGACTACTCCTGGGGAAGGTCCAGATTGGGTGTTATGAACCAGCACCACACCTTGCATGTTGGTGGCTGGTGCCTCAGCCAGCAGTACGGTGTTCTGAACCTGTGGCTGGATGACATAGTGCATCGGCTGTAACATAGGAATGCTGTTGTAGTAGACAGGCTGCTGCTGCTGCTGTAGTAGGAGCATCTGGTTTTGATTTACCGTCCCTGTTTTGACTGTAGTCATCTCTTCCCTCACTATGGGGGCACTTTCCCTGACCAGCTGAGAATTCTGAGTTGTCTTCCTGACCACAGCCTGCTCTGCTTTGGGGATAGTTGGCTGCAGCTTGGGCGGAGGGGGCAACTGTTGGGTCGCAATCACATTTGATACCGAGGTCTGAGCACTGGAGATAGAGGACCTGGGTAGAGGAGAGAGCACTTCTTTGACTTCTTCAACCTGGCCTCCACACAACTCAGCGAGGGTCTTGAATTTTAACCCGAGGTCATCGAGGAACTGTAAGTCCTTGTCAGATTCCAGAAGGCTGCAGCAGCCCACCGAGCCAGCAGACGAGCCCTTGCCTTCATCGTCATACATCATCAGATCGTCCTTTACTTTAAAGCCGTCATATCTACTGGTCACCTTTTATTAAAAAAGAAATGAATAAAAAGGTCATTTTTCTTCAGAGAGTCTCTTACATGCATCTAAAATGTGTTTTTACCTTGAAATTAACATATAAGTATCAAAGGTTGCAAATGCCATTATTAGTCAGTGGACACCCCAAAGACATCTGTTTGCATAACATCAGAAACTTAGCTCATGCCTGATATCCTGGTAGCATAAAGTTGTCGTGTCCCAGAACCACATCTCCATAAATGCACATCAAGTTACTTAGCTTTAAGGGCTCTTCAAAGTAGTTTTTCAGAATAAATGTTTTCCCATTAGTTGGCTAATTCCTCACCTGACTGTAGTACTGTCCCAGGAAGTGGTCTGGCAGAGACATGAGGTCAAACATGTCTTCATGTGATTCTCTGCCCTCAGTCTCAGAGGAGAAGCCAAAGCCGTCCACCTGGTTCGTCCACTGCATTCCTTCTCTCTGGACACTTGTAAAATCTTCTCGAAAGATGCCCCCATTCATCTCGTTCACAGAAGTGAATGAATGATGGAAATCCAAAGGTGCCAAAGGTGCTATTGCAACAGCCTTCTTAGCTGCGCCCATACCCATGGTGACCATATCTCCTTTCACTTGTTTTGGCATGTCCAGTAGTAATGCTTCCTGTAATCGACCAGGGATCCAAATGTTACAACAGAGTCAACATTTTTTGTAATGTGGTTCAAAAGAGACTCAATGCAGCTTTTAAGTAGACATCATCTTAACAGCATGCATCCACAATGTATGCTGATATTTCTACTTTCAACAGTGGAGGTTTAGTGTTTGAAAGCGTTGTTCTCACCGGTTTCTCTCCCAGGTGCTCAGTGTGGTAGTTAATGAGGCGTGTCTTGGTGTCGAAAGGCATCTCGGTAAAGAGGTCTGGAAAACGTGCAGTGTCCCCACACTGGCAGACGAGCATCAACAAAGGGATGACTGCAAATAAAAATAAATACATTTAAAAAAAAAAAAAAAAAAAAAAAAAAAAGCTCAAATAAAAACTCGCCCAACCTAAACATTCCCAAAGTGTGCTGGGGGGACAGCAGCAGATTCCCCAAAATAAGAGGGGCAATTTCAGTGTGGCTGGTACGTTACAATTTGGTTATAATGAATCAGTTAAAGCACCAAACTCAAATGTGTCTATATGCTTTGCAATTGATAAACACAAAAAGAATCAATTTCAAAATTAGAGGACTTTTTTTAGACTTACTTTCTAGTGAACTAAACACACATAACTAGAAAGACACTCAGAGATGCTCGCCACTGTTTTGCAATTTTAAAGAAAGTGATCTGGATCCCAATTTTAATGGGCTCTTTCTTTGCCTAAGTTGCACTTCACCAAGATTATTCAAATTTGTGAAAGTACAACAAACAGCAGATATCATATACCTCTGCCTTTGTTCTCATCTTGGATGTGCAAATAAAACAATTCTTCTATTTTCTTTTTCGTTACTTGGTACTTTAGAAAGGCATCAGAATCTATTTTACTGCAAACCAACTAAATGTTTGTCTTTAAAATAAACTGATTGACTATCCCTCAGTCAGCAAAAACAAACATACATTGTGGACGTTATGTTTACCTTCTCTATTAGCAGGCAAAGTAAAGCAGCACAGCCACTAAGTTATCTGTGGGTACGAGGCCACATTATGTAGAAATGTCCATCTATCATTTAGAACTTGACACCATTATCCGCTGAGCACTTATGAGTAGGTCATAGCACTATCTGATTTATGTCTCTTATTTTCCTTATTAGTATTAAGCTGTCCAACAGATTTAAGACAGCTGTCACTCAGCCTGTCAGCTAATTTGACAACTCACAATGTTATAGTTAAAAAAAACATTTATAAAACAGACGTTTGATCTAAACAAGCGTCACATCACTAGTCGATGCATTTGGTACTGCTCAGTTGGACTGTGGTTAATACATTATGACACTGAGTTCAGGAGGCAGACACCCTCTCTACTTTCAAGATCAGGCTTAAACTTTCCTTTTTGATAAAGCCTACAGTTAGAGCTGGCTCAGGTGACCCTGAACCATACCTTAGTCATGCTGCTATAGGCCTAGGCTGCTGGCCTTATTATGAAGCACTGAGCACCTTTCCTGTTGCTCTCCTCCCTTTCACTCTTCATATATTTATACGCCACTACTGAATGTCACAAATTTAATTTCTTCTCTCCCCTTTAGTTTATGTTTTGTTCTATTTACAGATATGTCTTTTTTCAGAACTGCACGTTTCTGATTGGCAACTACTTGCCCCACCAACCAATCCAGTGTTTACTGTCCTCATATGAAATGTTTGTCTAATTTCTCTCTACTATCCTTTTCTCTCTTTTTATCGTCACCCCAACCCATCTAGATAGCTTACTGCACCTTGAGCCTTCTGCTGGAGATTTCTTCTTCTTCAATGGGAGGTATTTTCTTCCCACTGTTACCAAAAAGCTACTCAAAAGAATTCCCTGGTTTTGTTGGGCTTTCTCTATAACATAATTGTGTAAGGGTTTCACTTTGCTATGTGAAATGCCATGAGATGACACATGCTGGCAATTGGCATTATATAAATAAAACTGAACTAAACTGAATCACACTTACGTAGTAAGAGCAGCAGACCCAGCAGCAGCACTCCGATGGCTGCAGATCCTAAGTTTACTTCCTTGCTGGTCTGACTCCTGGCACCTTGTTGATTACACGTCACTCCATCCTCACAGACACAAGCGTGGATCTTC
The DNA here is from genome assembly GCA_027123335.1 of Amphiprion clarkii. Classification (NCBI taxonomy): domain Eukaryota; kingdom Metazoa; phylum Chordata; class Actinopteri; family Pomacentridae; genus Amphiprion; species Amphiprion clarkii. The sequence goes on along the minus strand of CM049573.1, from coordinate 30,295,847 downwards.
AGTTTCTGTGGTTGAGGACAAGCAACTCCCTGCTGGTCCCTCACCACAAATTCCACCTCATAGTAACCAGGCCACACAGACTCCTCAGCTCTCAAGATAGCTGCAGTGCCTGCCAGAAACAAGACAAAAAATGGAAAGTGTATAAAGTCAATATGCATTGCTCTGACATTCAGTGTTTTTGAACAAACACTTCACGTTCTAGCTTGGAGACAAAAAGGTCTCAACTTGTTGGTAGTCCACTTGCCTAAGATGCATTCAACACATTCCAGTTTCTTTTAAGGGTCAGGACTTTAGATGCATATTCGTGAGTCCTTTTGCTATTAAGTGAAGATTTTTTTTCTCTCTGAACACCATCTGAAAGTCTTACTTCTTTCTCACCTTGCTGCATTACGGACTGGAGCTTCTGACGTCACCGAACCAGGTGAGGAGAAATACATGTTAGAAACAGCGAAACCCTGCTGTTCAGCCAGCTGGCTGGGTTACTGTGTTTTCATGTCACTTGCTGTGCTTCAGTGCAGCTTAAACTTAGTTGGACAGTAGCTGTAGCTCTATACGGCTGAAATACCGTCTGACAAACTCACCACAGACACGAGTTAAAAACAACGGCTATACTGTGAATTCTGCAATATTTCTATGTAAAATGGTTGCTCAGAGAGAAAGAAGTGATAAAGAAGTCCCGGTCTCACACAGCCATTCACATTTGTATCTACTGGAGTGTGGTTGACTGTTTTGCTCTGCACTGTCAATCATTGATGCAGAGAGAGTCTTCTTCCTGAAAGGGGTGGGGACAGCAGTGGCTCAACTTCATGTAAAACCGCAAACTGAAACAGCCCATTTAAAACCAGGCAAAAACCAAGGGTTACACAGACATGGGGAAACGAAGCATCTTCATGTTATTATCTGAAAACTGAAAGAAGCATTGTGGCGACATGTGAGATTTTCACAAATTTGCTCAAAGAGGGCGGTATGGAAGCATATATACTGTATACAGTATAAATCTTAAATTATCATTTTAAAAAATGGACATATAATTACACACTAGCATCACAATTTATGCAATCTACATATATATGTGGGCTGTTTGAGTAAAAATAAAATGAAAATGCGATAATCCCATTTTTCCTTTTTAACATGCTTGTATGGGCATTCTATGACTGCATCTAAAATGAAAATGAAACAGGCATTTTCATTTTTAATCACTTAACATACTCAACTGTGGATATTGTTCAAATGATGAAGATACCAGACTAAGTAAATAGGGTATAGTACCATTTTTATTGGCAGAGTACTACCACACCTTTCAAATATTGGTACACCAGGCAACATTATTTACTACTTTAATCTGCAAAACAGTTTTTTGCACATCTCTACATATAATATGATGCTAGTAATAACAGTATTATTCTCCTCACCATTAAGATGCTCCAATTTCCATTTTCCCTTAGTGCCTTCTGGGACAATGACAAAGTCAAGAGGAGATCCATTAGGGTCTCCATCCTCATCAAGGGCAGTCACAACAACCTCTTCCACTGTGGTACAAATTGTCTGGAAGTTACTGGTCAGGATGGGACAGTTGTCATTAACATCTTCTACCTGGATGGCTATGGTGCCAGTGGCTGTGTTTGCTAGAGAGTCTGTGATGAAAAAACAGAAAATACAATATGTTCAGCATTATCCTTTGCTTATCTTCTCTTTTTTCAGAGACAGGTTCAGATAAAGGGCAACACAGTGGCTTGGTGTTTAGCACTTCTGCCTTGCAGCTAGAAGATCCCTGGTTCGCGTCCCAGTCTTCCTGGGATCTTTCTGCAAGGAGTTTGCCTGTACATGTGTGGGTTTTCTCCAGGTTCTCCAGCTTCCTCCCACAGTCCAAAAACATGCTGAGGTGAATTGGTAACTCTAAATTGTCCGTAGGTGTGACTGTAAGCGTGATTGTTTATATGTAGCCCTGTGATAGACACTTCTCTAGAGACACTTCTCTCCCCAGTGTGTTTGGATTGACAGTGAAACAGCTTGTTGCCCTTCTCTATTTGCATGAAATGACTGATGGGCTGTTTGTGTCGGTCTCTGTCTATGCAGTATGTATTTATTCACCACAAACAATCAGCAACCTGTTATGTTTGTTTTACATATGCTGGGTTTTTTAAAAAAAAAATCTTTTTTTCCCTGCAGTTTGTTTTTGTTTTTTTTTCTGTCTATTCACAAAGTGAAGTCATACAGCCTTAACATCTGTGCTGATTTTCAAACTTGGCCTCACTTGCGCTGTGTATACTGAATTACACTTTCCTACTTCCTGTGATGCATTCATGCTCCAAAATGGAGTAACCACCTTGCCTTATCTCCTTCAGGTCCAATTGTCAGCTTAGTGCATCAGATATTGAAAACAAGCGTAGGAATTTCTGCTAGATTTGCTGTGCATATTGATGGGCCACAGATGATGAAACTTAATCCATCTGTTGTGAAATTAATAAAATGTTTCACCTATGCTCCTGAAATGACAATATCATGTGTTTTTAATGACTATACAGTTTTTCCTTTGGAATCATTAGCATATTTCCTTTTCAGTTCTACTTGTGGGAAAGTACAAAGGGGTCAAAGGAGCAAAGACTGCCTGTTGAATCAGTAGCCTAGCTTACACTGCCTTTCCACAGCAACCTTTTGCTAAGAGTACTGCTCTGGCATGTTAGACATCTGAAGATGAAGCAGGTACACAGTGTGTACCTTCTGAAATGGCGAGTACTTTAGCAATATATGTCCCGTTGACCAGGGCTGGGGATTCTCTGTCAGGAATCTTGTTCAGTCTGATCTCAGCAGTTTCTGGGTCGATGGATAGCCAGTTCTCAGGGTCGGAGCCCTTGGCATACCTACAACAGAAATGGGATGTATCAGTTACTGTAATGTGCACAGAAAGTGAAGCTGACATCGGATGATCTTTATGTGTGTGTTTGCATGCACTGACTTGACGTTCTTTGCCGGTTTCCCAGTGTCTCCATCGATTGCAGGGTAGGTGGCAACAACGTCGTTCAGGTTGATGGTGTCGCCTCCCTCTGAGACGGGAATATCTTTGACTTTGGGATTAAATCGTGGTGGATCAGGCAGGTTCTTCACGTCAATTTTGATGGGATAGGTTTTCAATTTTTTCCTACTTGGTGATTTACCAGGACGAGCTCCTGCACCAGTTGCTTTACCTGATCCACCCGGCTTCCCTCCTCCTCCGCCCCCTGGCTTACCTCCTCCACCCGCTGGTCCACCTGCTCCACCTGCTCCTCCACCAGCCCCTGGCCCACCTCCTCCAGCTGCTCCTCCACCTGCTCCTCCACCAGCCCCTGGCCCACCTCCTCCACCTGCTCCTCCACTTGCTCCTCCACCTGCTCCTCCACCAGCCCCTGGCCCACCTCCTCCACCTGCTCCTCCACCTGCTCCTCCACCAGCCCCTGGCCCAACTCCTCCACCTGCCCCACCTCCTCCACCTGCTCCTCCTCCACCCCCTGCCCCACCTCCTCCTTTTCCTTCTCCATCTCCATCCCCTGCTCCACCTCCAGGTCCACCAACCAGTGGATTCTTGTTCCTCACAACAAGCCCTAGGTTAAGGTCTTTCACATTCTCATAATCCACAGGCTGTAAAATGGAAAACACACAATCAAAGACAACAAAAGTTACCATTACAACACTGATACACACATTTGTTAATACAGGCTTGCTATGTGTAAAATGAGTATTGAAAAAGAATTTACATTGATAATTTAAAGTTATATTCAATAGCACAGTCATGTACGTGTTTTCTTCACAAATGCACTATTGATTAGTAGATAAGATTTAAAAAATCATTTGTGGTGACTGTTACAGTAGAGTCTGTGTGAGAGCGAGGCTGTTATACATTTAGACGTTGGTGGTTGTGTTCAGTTGATGAAAGTTCAGTTCATATTTTGGACAGGTACAAGTACATTCTTTGACATAGTGCATAGGGTTTCAATGATAGAATCTAAAAGTCCAATCAAAGCGTGGAGACTATACAGTGGGAGATTCTGGATGGCCAAACCATGATGGGTATCTGACAGTTGTGTATTACACAGTCGTGGTGAAGAATTAACTGAACCTGAAGGCGAAGTTCTTGAGTTATTGCACACTCTACATTCCAATCCTCATCTATTCTAAGGTTTTGGTACTGATATAAATTAGATTACAGATACAGGCAGCCAAAATTAGTTTTCTTATTGGGTGGCTGGGCTCACCTATAGAATCTGATAAGGAGCTTGGACATCTAGAAGAAACCACTGATCTTCTATGATGAAGACTGAACTCGAGTGGTTTGGACATCACCCAAGTTAATTTGGTAAATCTGTTATCTATGGAGTATGATCACTGCATTCACCAAATGTATACTGGAATTTATCACAAAAGATCAGAATAACATCACATACACTATTGTTCAAAAGTCTGTAGTCACCCAGATAATTCTATGTTTTCCATGAAAACTCCCACTTTTATTCATCTGCTAACATAACTGCACAAGGGTTTTCTAATCATCAATGAGCCTTTCAACACCATTAGCTAACACAATGTAGCATTAGAACACAGGAGTGATGGTTGCTGGAAATGTTCCTCTGTACCCCTATGGAGATATTCCATTAAAAATCAACTGTTTCCAGCTACAATAGTCATTTACCACATTAACAATGTCTACACTGGATTTATCATTTAATGTTATCTTCATTGAAAAAAAACTGCTTTTCTTTCAAAAATAAGGACATTTCTAAGTGACCCCAAGCTTTTGAACAGTAGTGTATATTTCTTCTTTAATAAAACTGCAGTACCTTGTCAAGCATTAGGATGCCCTCGTTGGTGTTGGGGTCTGTTTTAATGCTGAAGTACCCGTCATCATTGCCTTCAACAATATCAAAAACAGCGTCCCAGTTTCCGGTGTGGTTCTGGTCCAGGTCCTCTGCTTTGATTCTCAACACCTCCACATCTTGTGTGTTCTCATCAATGCTTGCCACATACTGCGAGAAAAACATGTTATTAAAGTAAAGTAACAGTGTTCACTTCAGCAATATTTATTATACTGGCACGTTTGTTGATCATAATTTTCTACTTTAATGTGCTACATGAAAAAAAATCAGCATTTCCAAATCTTCTAAAACACTGTAGCCATCTAAAAACGTCAATGGAAAAATTTTTTATGTGAGAAAGAAAACTACCTCATCTTTTTCCAGAGTGGGAGGATTGTCGTTCACATCGCGTACATTAATGGTAACAGTGCTGGTTGCCGTTTTGCCCTGTGGTTTACCATTTTGGTCTTGACATTTCACTGTCAGAATGTACCGATCTGTTTTCTGGAATCACAAAACAAGATGTCTTGAAAATGGTGAATATAAATAAATAAATCACACAAGGTTTTTTGTGGTAAGACTAAATAAAGAGTTGTAAAATCTAAAAACAGCAACAAACTACAATTTAATGTACTAAACTTCCCTGCACAGTTGCACACTCAAGAGTAGCAACGCTCCATTTTCAGAGCCAATGAACTTGTCAACGTCTGTCTTTCTCAACTGTAAATAAACCAGATGCAATAGGAATGAAGCATAATACAACATTTAGTATATTTATAGTATGCTGAGCATGCCACACTCAGCAAACCTCAAGATGGCAGTGGAATGGTGCATGTCTTTTGTACTGTTATAGATTCTGTCTTTTATTGGTCTCGGGAGGAATGCACCTCAGTCCACTGTATAGCTTATCTGCACATACCTCTCTATCCAGCGAAGCCTTGTTGACGTAGATGGACCCATTACGGAGCATGTAGAACATGTCATCAGGTGGCTTCTGGTCTATGATACTGTAAGCTATCAAAGTATTGTTATTCCCTGGTTCATCAGCATCAGTTGCGAGAACTTGCATAACTGAAGTCCCTGTAAAACCAGCATGAAAGGAAACAGTCATAAAACTGCACACATTGCATCATTACATAGCCTTCTGTAAGTGCAGTGGATTAGCCCAAATGTCTCCACACTTCTTCTTCACATCTGTCCATGACCTTATAAAGCTTCCCACTGAGGAAAAGGAAAAATGTTTTACAAAAAACCTGAGACTTAATTTAACCACAACCACTGCCTCTGTTTCAGTCGTTTCATATGTATGTACACTACTGGTCAAAAGTTTGGGGTCATCCAGACAATTCCATGTTTTCGATGAAAATTCCCACTTTTAACCATGTGCTAACATAACTGCACAAGGGTTTTCTAATCATCAGTGAGCCTTCCAACACCATTAGCTAACACAATGTAGCATTAGAACACAGGAGTGATGGTTGCTGGAAATGTTCCTCTGTACACCTATGGAGATATTCTGACTAATTCAATGTTATCTTCATTGAAACAAAACTGATTTTCTTTCAAAAATAAGGACATTTCTAAGTGACACCAAACTTTTGAACAGTAGTGTATATGTTAGGTGGATTAGAACTGTCAGCAAATTCCTACTGGTGTTCACTTACCATGAAAGCCCCTTCAACCAAATTAGCCTTTTCTACTAAATCTAACGCAATAATTATTTGGTATAAATGGCTACTTCCTCAGTATGTCTGACTGAAACATGTTTGGTTGCAACAACTGCCTCCTGCCCCTCCTGCTAAAAATGCAAGCAGAGTAGGGGAGGAAGGCAACCAAAGAGAGAGGAGTCCAGGCAACAGCTGTTTCACAAAATCAGACATTGACGTGACCTACTTGAATTTCAAAAAAACCTGGAAAAATTAGGGTGTTCTAAAAATAATGACCGGTAGTGTGCATCTTTCTGACCTGTCTTTACTTTGCTCACTAACCTTCCCAGTGTTTATTGTTCTCTTATTCACGGTCTTTTTCTCTCTGCTGTCCTCTTCTCTTTCCCCTTTACCCTCACCCCAACCAGTCAATGCAGATGGCTACACTCCCTGAGCCTGTTTCTGCAGGAGGCTTATTTCTGTGGAAAGTTAGTTTATACTTCCCACTGTCACCAAAGAGCTGTTTAAATGGAATTGTTTAGTTTATTGTGTTTCTCTCTGCAATTTTATAAGGTGTCCACTCTACTATGTAAAGTTCCTTGAAATTATGTGTGTCGTGAATTGGTGCTATGTAAATAAAATTTTATTGAATTAAAAAACACTAACCTGCAGGACTGAGCTCTTCCACCTCTGCAGGCTTCATGTCTACAAACACTGGTGCGTTGTCATTCTCATCTAAAATCCTGAATATTATGTCGATGTCGTCCTCTGCCACACTGCCATTGCTGAACTGAGCAACACCTGTCAGCTGAAACAGAAAACTCAAATGTTGCCATCTTTCTATTTTTTACTTACATTTACAAGTAATAATGACATTAAGGCACAGTACATTTCTACCAGATATCTCAGTTACAGCATATTAATAAATATTATGAAGCAACGGCGTATAAATAGCAGCATCACTCACATTGTACATGCTAATGTACTCCCTGTCAAGCACTTTGGTCACACGAATGAGTCCAGTTTTGGGGTCAACTACAAACACATGGAAGGGATGTCGGCTTGCCCCAATGCCTTTCAGGGAGTAAAGAACATTCCCGTTGCGATTATCATAATCTGAATGAATCTGAAATACAGAGAAGAGGAGAAGATGAGCATAGAATAGCAGAAGAAAACAACAACGACAACAATAGCTACAATAAACCAATAGATCAATAGATGCTTTAATAATCCCTTAAGGGAAATTGCAGTGATACAGCAACTTACATATCACAAAACACTTTTCAAAAAAAAAATACAGGATCTTTAAAAAAATAAAATAAAATTTAAATCTAATTTAAAAAGTATTTAGATTGAGATAAGTAAGAACTCTTGTGGTGCAAATTAGAGTTAAATGGGGAAAATAAAGTTTAATGTTCAAAGTCCCTGAGAAGAAAAGTCTCCTCTCCATGCACAGTGAAGGGTCATTGTACAGCAATTATAGCAGTGGGGAAGAACTACTTTCTGTCCTTACTACAGTAGAGTTGCAAAAAAAACTATCTGGTGATTAGTAGGTCATGCAGTAGAAGTGAACTGTTGCCCTTCATGTTGGACTGAAAACAGCCGGTTGAACTGAGAGGAGAAAAAAAAACACCGAAGACCATCATTATCTCAGCACTGTCCCTCAGGTATTACTTGTCTGGCTCCTTGTGAAAATGTTCCAATGGTTCCCTCTGTTGGAAGACTTATTTCTTAAAAAATCTTGTCCAAATTTTCCCGACATGCAGTGTATTTAATGGAATGACATGGAGACTGTTTCCAACAATAGTGGTTTGCTCAGTGGATAAATCTTGAGATACATTCAACTAATTATCACTGGCACTGTTGAAAGTTGAAATTTCTGTACAAAAAGCAAGCTTCGGAACCTTTGGATAAGGTTCTGACAAGCTTTTATTAGTTACAAGACTTGTCGATGGCAGTGGAAAAACTAAATTATCAAGTCTGCCCATTTAATCAGCAGTGTGTTGAAAATAGAACTGGAACGTCTGATACTGAAACATTTAGAGATCATTTCCTCAGGGTTTCACAAAAAAGCTTTCTTTAAATGATTTTGATGTTTAGCCATATTTTTGTATGTCATATGTGAAAACAAACCCACAAAAAGAAGACAATATATTACATACAGTAAGTGCTGTTAAAGTTAGTCAAATTTCAAATACTCTACGTCTTAGCGTCAAAACGTTCTAGATCATTTAGATCTTCTAGATCTAAATGTTCTAGATCTTGATTATACTGGAGCAAAAATAACACTGGAGACATGAAAGTTAGCCAAGGGCTTCTTCCGCTACAGGTCTCCAAAGGACATCCTAGTTCAATAAACCAACTTTTCTTCTATCCTTATTTGTTTTGTAATATCCTCTGGGTGCTGAATCTACGGTAGTTTCAAGGCAAAGCTTGTAGAAAGCCTTAAGGATCAATCCCTAAAACTTCAAGCAAGTCTAGAAGGCATAAAGGTCTGGATGACTTTTAATTGTCTTCTTCTGAATTCAGACAAAATTGAAGTTCTTGTATTTGAACCTGAACAGCTCAGAAACTCAGTCTAACTGTGACCTCCAGCACTACAGTGACGTGTGCTTTATGTCACATATAAAACAAGTCTTTAGGACAGGCTTTTTTCATCTGCACAGTGTTAAAATCAGATCAGCGAGTCTCAGAGTGATGCTGGAAGACTAGTACGTGCATGTGTTGCTTCGAGGCTAGAATTTTCCATATTCCTTACGATTGGAATGTCCCATTAACTTTATGAAAAGCCTACAGTTGTTATGTAATGCTGCAGCACCAGTACTGACAGCAAAAGGAATCATATCATAGCGTGACTTCACTGGCACCTTGTAAAATCAAGAACTGAATTTAACGACCTCATTCAAAGAAAATCCGGTTTATACTTGGTAACATATCCAGACAGTATTTCATAGTGACATAGAATACATATCATGAGTGAAATAAGCAGTCAACAGCATGGCCTAGCATTACTATCTCCTTTCTCAGAGTGTACCGACAGACAATAAAAACCCAAGAAGTTTTGCAGTGTTTAAAAACAGCCGACAGTCAGCACAAAATTGTCACCACCAATGACTGCTTTTTATTTACTACATTTACTGACTGTATTTATCATCTGACACTGATGAACATTTAGGTTACATGTGGGTTTATAGTGTACTTATGTTCTGTAGTTGTTTTTTGGATTCTTATAAAAGGGACAACAGATGCAAATTAGCTGTGAGCTAACTCTGGTGTGATTACTTAGAATTGTGTGCTGTCACTGCAAAAATACACACTAAATTTTAAAAAATAAATAAGCGTACCATTGCCAGTCATAAAACTAACCAAAAAAAAAAAAGAAATCAATTGTGTCAGCTTGCAGGACGGAGCTTTCTGTATCATTATTTTTTAATCTGAATTTATTTGTGGTTTTAAGGTGTATGGCTACATTGCTCAAATATTATGTGTCGCTGTGTAGTTTTGAGTAGTTTAACAGTGTTTCAGCAAAGTTGTAGGTGAGGTGATGTGTTCGAGCTTTAGTGACGTGTAGAGTTACAGCCAAGCCATTTTAAGACAGGAAATGGTTATTATCATGGAAAAACTTTTACCTGTATTCCTCTAATACACAGAGATGAAGTGTTAAGGACTTAACCAACAACCAGAGAGAGACTTTAAAACCGTTTTTATAACATACAAAACTCCTAATGCCCAAGCTCCACTGTATTTAAAGACCTCATAGAACCACATTATCACAAAGTGCACTTCACCCTCAGACTTTACTCGTGGTTCATAGAGCTGCCAGAAGTAAAATGGGAGGCAGAGCCTTCAACTTTAAGGCCTATGTCCAGTAGTGCTGGTTCCCAGTTTGGGTTCAGGAGATAGACACCCTCGATGATTAGGCTTAAAGCTTTCCTTTTTGACAAAGTCACAGCTGGCTCAGGTGATCATCAACCTGTTGTGCTGCTATAGGTCTATACTACTGGGGATTTTCCACAATCCACTGAGCACCTCGACTCTCTTTCACATTCCATACGAGTTTATGTCACTATCGGATGTCTGTAACTACTAAAACAAAGGCAGGCGGACTGTAACTTTTATCCAAGTACTGCTCAAGTGGGAACTGCTGGCCTTCTCTCTATAATATTCTAAGGTCTTGAGCTTACAATACCTGACATTAAATATTTAACAATTTGGCATTATATAAATAAAGTTTAATTGAAGGGAAATAAAGAGAGCGGAACTCAAACATCAGTGACTCACCCTGGCAACAGATTTGTGCTGTCTATAGTCTACATTTTCTGTCAGAAGTATTGGCGGAGTAATCCAGTGTCTTCTTTTTCGTATGAGCTTGTCTCCAGAGTTGGCTCCCACCCAAGCAGCCGCCTGGAGCTGTAACACAACGTGAGTAATTACTTCACAATGTACAGAACACAGAACGATACACACTCTTTCATGTAAAGGGCATTTCAAGTAGTGGGATGCACTTTTTTACAAAATAAAAGGGCCATACAATATGTTAGACTTATTTGGCAGAGATGATTTTGTAGCTGCTGAGATTTGCACCATATGTTTTTTTTAGTCCAGACAATTGCATCATGTATTAAATTCCCAAAACAACAGGTATGCGGGAAACGCACCGCAACCAGACCAGCATGCCACATGCGGCGCATTCCCAGCTGCGATCAGGTGTGTTTCCCTGGAGGGCTGCAGCTCATTTGCATAAAGTAGACTGACTTCTACTTTATGCAAATTGGATGCGGCGTGTGGAGATGCCACGCATCGTGAAACTGTCCTCAAACTTCTAAACTAGGCATCGGTGACCTAAAACGAGGACAGATTCAGCTGCTGCATAGATTATTTCTCGCCTCAAATGCTTTCAGAAACTAGGGGGTAAAAAAAAATCGGATAAATCATGAATCGGGATTTTTTGTGAAACAATCGGAGATTTTTTTTTTTTTTAGGCCATATCACCCAGCCCTATTTTAAAGATAGAAAATGGCAAAACACAAACATGAAAAATTTATTTGACTAGTCTGAAATCAGTGAAGTAATTTAATATTTCTATATTGTGCATCTTGAGGCATTTACAGGTATAGTTGTTGACACAAAACTGTCGTAATGTTTGGGCTAAAACTAGATTATATCAAGCCTTGACAAAGCCGTACCACTAAACAACTGTGATTACTTTAATTTTACTTCAGTTTTGAGTTTAGAAATTCACAGATATACAAATGATGTAATAAAGGAGCAAACTGGTCAGATTAAAGTTTACCCAGAAAACATAGATTTAACTGTAAAAATGGGTTCAGTCCTTAGTGGGTTCTGCAGAAAAGGGAGGACAGGAGCAAAACAGCTTCTGGTATACAGGATGAATTTAAGGCTGCATAAAGTGCCAGTATAATAGAGACAAAGATTTTTTAAACTGGGAATCATAAAAAGTTACACTAATGGATTTTGTTTTAATTGCACTGTTTTTAACTGCATTTTAAATGTGCCATTCTGTTGCTGCTGTCTTGGAGTTGACTAATCTTTGTTCAAACTATGTAATGCACTTTGTTTTTGGAAAGTGCTGTATAAATCCAGTTTTTCATTATTATTGTTACTGCTGCCATGAACCACAGGAATAATGTACAACAAAAGTTCTGAACTAGTCAGCACATTACACTGAAAACTTGTTTGAAACACAAAAAGTACTTTGCTTACGATACTGCAAATATTTTCTGCAGTCAGGTACACTGATTTTAGTATTGCATTAACTGGAGAAGTTTGAAATATTGCAAGAGATGAGGTGTCTTTTAGTTTTAAATGCAGTTTTATGATTCCCATAATTACAGATATGATTTGAACAGTGGCGCCTACAAGGGAGGCCACGGCACACCTCTAAAATCTCTATTAACCTGCATGTTGCCACCTTAGATCGGACCAGTCAAGTTTAGCTCAAAAACGTTCAAGTCTTCTTGTTAATACATTAGTTTTGAGTTCTTTTGTTCAGACATAAGGTGAATAGACAGATGTTGATTACCTTCTTGACAGTTTCGGCGAAAGCTCTCACCTTCATCAGAAGTGTCTCACTGACAGCGTGTCAGTGAGACACTTCTGAAGAACGTAATCAGCATCTATCTATTAACCTTATGTCTAAACAAAAGAACTCAAAAGTAATCCAATCAAGTTTGTTTACTGAAACTCTGATGTCCAAGTTTCAGTGAACCCATCGACTAAGTGTGTACAGGAGTGTTACTGGATGCTGCTTCCCAGCGCTGGATGCTTAATGGGTGCACGATTAGGCAGTGCAAAATCGGGGTGTGACGAGTGAAGCCAATGACGAGGTGGGAACACACCTCAACTTAAATTATCGTGGCATTTAGATAGGTTTCTATGTTCTCACAGTAGGACAAACTGGGGTAAAAAGCCCTCAGGAGGAATCTGTACTTTCCAAATGTCACATCAACAAACCAAAAGACCATTTCTTTTGGTTTCCCTCCAAAATGGTTTCAGAATCAGAATCAGAAAAGCCCTTAATGCCCAGTGAGTTCACACACATAAGGAACCTGACATGTTGGATAGAGCTGCAGTACTCAGCAACAACAACAGACAGTAGAAGAGTAAATAAACAAATTTAAATCTGGGAAATTGTGAAAAAAAAATGCTGTGCGTATAAGAAGTATAAGAAGTACTGTGTAAAAGTAAGTGTACAAAGCACTGTTTAATAATACGACATAAAAAGCAACGCAAAAAGGCACAGTTTGAAGTCTATTTAAAGAATACATATATGCGCATCCTAGAAAAGAAAGAAGCTGACTGTATCTAGCGGTCAGGAGGAGAATTTTTCTTGATTATGGGAATTATTATTCAAAAACTGCTTTAACAGGACAATTAAGATAATTAAAATTTTCTAATTTATTTATTTTTACACCTACTAGGTGGTTCAAATGCTGGTAGTCCACTAAAGATGCACAGACAGAAGGTTGGTGCTATTAAATATTTATCTAATGTATTTATCTAATATATTTACAGCACATACGGGACACTGAGTTCTGCACAGAAGCTTCAGACCACCAGACAGAGAGGAAACAGTGGAGTCTGTAAGTGTGGAAAAACACTGAAGTTCAAAGAAACATGGAGCTGCACTCACCGCAAACAGCAGAAACACGAACACGGGCGAAGAAACCCGAATCATGACTGAAGAAGAGTCCGGCGGAAGCACATACCAGTCTGTGGACTGAAGTAAACTGTAGCTGAGAGTGATGAGAGCTGCTGAACTCACTGGAGGAGGAGGAGGAGGAGGAGGAAGAAAGGGAGGAGGAGGCAGGTGTTCCGGACCGAGCCGCTCCCAGCAGTTGGAGTGTTTAGTGGGCGGACTTTCTCAGTTCAAGCAGACTCCACAAACATAAAAACACTGATAGATTTATGAGTATAACGACGGTGGTTATTAACTTCATGTGTTTATCAGGTGTTTTTCCTGGGAAACCGTGCGCGCGCTTACATAAGAGAATTCACGTGACAACAGAATAGCCCAATCACGTGCCGCCTACCCGAGTCAACAGGAACAGGTGGGCAAAATGGAGAGCTATAAAGAATATAAAAAATATTACGGGAAAAAAACGCTGCCTTGCACGTGACGTGAGAGGAATGCTGGTAGAAAACTGAGGTAATAAATTAATTTAACCACTCAAGGCAGTCTCAATGTAGGCTTATTTATTTAATATATTTACAGTACTAGGAAGGCAGTGTACACAGTGTGGTTAGCACTGTGGGCTTGCAGCTCGAAGATCCCAGGTTCGTGTCCCGACCTGGGATCTTTCTGTATGGAGTTTGCATGTTCTCCCTGTGCTTGTGTAGATTTTCTACACCAGGTAGGTACTTCAGCTTCTTCTCACAGTCCAAAAACATCCATCCATCCATTATCTATACTCTTTATCCTCATTAGGGTCATGGGGGGCTGGAGTCTATCCTACTTAAGGCGAAGGCAGGACCCCCTGGACAGGTCGCCAGTCCTTCGCAGGGCTACACAGAAGGACACACTCACCTTCAATTTAGAGTCACCATTTAACCTCAGCATGTTTTGGACCTTGGGAGGAGCATGCACATGCATCCATGCAGAAAGATCCCAGGCCCAGGCCGGGACACGAACCCGGGATCTTCTAGCTGCACGGCAACGGTGTTAACTACTGAGCCACTGTGCAGCCCCCATCCAAAAACACGCTGAGGTTAACTGGTGATTCTAAACTGTCTGTAGGTGGGAATGTGACTGTGAGTGTTTGTCTCTATATGTAGCCCTGTGATAGACTGTTACCTGTCCAGGTGTCTCCTGCCTTCATCCTCAGCTGGGATAGACTCCAGTCCCCCATGACCATGATGAGGATTACATGGTGTGTAGATAATGGATGGATATTTACAGTGCCAACAGGGCATTCAGGTGCCACTAGGACCTCCACTGATGCTTCAGACTATCATAGAGAAAGTCTAGAAAGCAGTAGAGTCTGTAACCATAGAAAAACACTGCAGTTGACTGACACAGCAGACTTATTCCTACCCTGACAGATACACATTAGAGCTCTTAAATTTTAAACTTCATGCACACTGTCCTAAAGCATGGGGTCTGTAGAAATCAAAGTGAAATAATTATTGACTGAATATGGAAGACTAGGGTAATCTGGGTGTTTCTGCATGTCCGGGTTGATCGTCCCTCACTGCAAGGACAACAAATCAGACCCTACCCCAAAAATGCAGACATATAACATTTTTGTACTCTTAAACTTCTCATTATCGTGCCTACAAATTGTAAAGCAGCAAGATGCACATCTAATAACAGGGACAGCAGGCTCTGGAGTCTAGGGAAACATGAAGTTTTGAGTGGAAACCGTTCTGTGACATTCTGTTGCCTTGACCAAAGCTTCATCTTCATTTTACCCACTGATATATTTGCACATGCTGTTCTATTCTGACTGCAGAGTTTGGGGTTACTCTGATAGATTCGCTCGTAATCTATGCACACTACCAGTCAAACTCTGTACACAACTTCTCATTCAGTGCTTTTTATTTATTTGTATTACTTTCTACATTGTAGATTCATACTGAAGATTAACACTTTTTTGTTTACAGCATAGTTCCATATGTATTCTTTTATAGTTTTGATGTCTTTAGTATAAAAATAATTAAATAAAAACCATTGAATGAGGAGGTGTGTCCAGACTTTTGACTGGTAGTGTACGTATTCTAAGCACAGACTGTATAATTATACAGTCTATGATTCCAAGCCATGTGTGCCACAGGCCTTACACTTAACAATCTGTTATCTGTAACATTTTAAGCAACGAATTTTGCCTTTCGACTTGTCACAATTCCAGTTACGATTGTCGTAAACTATAGACCCAGATGAACTGTTGACAAAGGACATCAACAAGACGTTGTTTCTTCGACCTCCACAGACTAACCAATTTCTAATGTGTGTTTAATTCGCTGCAGTACCAGCATTGTGTGAAACAGACCTGGCAGAAAATCAGCACCATGCATGAAAACATATTTAGGCATTTTCTGCAATAACAACTGAATACAGATCAGTTCTCATGGCCACACAACCGAGCCAGTTTGCTCCTGCAACTGCATGACTTCGTTCAGTATATTTTACTGAGGCATGGCTCAACAGGTTTGCATGTATAACGTATTCTCTCAGCTGAGAAACATGAAGAATCATCAGGAAACTGGTGAAAGGGAAGGGCTTCTTCCAGACGATTTAAATCTGAAACGCTGAACATAACCTGCTCCATTACTATCATGATCCAGAAAAAACAAATCTCTGACTTTAGGCTCAACGTGCTTCGCTTATCCGTATATCTTGCATCGTACTATACCCCTCAGGGTTAACATTGACACCAGCTTTTCAGATTCCACCCGCAGACATATCGGACTTTGAAAAAATAACAAAAGAGAACCCACCTGTGATGATTTATCTAAAGGAAAGTGTTTCATGCCTTACATATGCTCTATGAGGACACTTAGTTTTATTCAGCTTGTAAATAAAAAAAAAAACATACAGCTCCAAGGGACATTTTGTGGTTTGAAAGTGTTTTGCCTAATGGCAGAAAGCAGTAATGTATTTCTTGACTGCATTACTGCTAGAGACTACAGTGACTACATGTTGCTACTTGTCAAATTACAGTCTGAGAACATGATGATGTGTGATAGATGTAAATTCTTATATAGTACGTAATGCAGCGGATTTGCATAAAAGGACCTGAACTGAATGTGTGTGTCTTGCAGTTGGAGAGAAAAAAGGGGGGAACAAAGGTGGAATGTTGGCTAATAAACCTAACCGTCTGCACGTATACTTCGGTGTGCCAACCAGTCAGTCCAACTGTCAGTTTTTGATCTGATTCACCCAAGCCTATGATATTTTCTATTTACCTCATCTGAACCTCCAGCTTCCCAGAGTTTGTATGTACAGGAGATACTGTAGGTGAGGATCCATCCATCTATTCACCATACTTGCTTTATCCTGTGAGGATCATGGAAGGCCAGAGTTTATCCCAGCTGACTGCTCCATGTCTAAATAAGCATCTTAGCCCTTTTCCATAAGTCACAACAGCAAACTTGCAAGGTCAGACCTAGTAACTTCCACATATCACTTTCCACATGGTACAAGTTTGTATTGCATGCAGTCACATTAATGTACCTCAGGTTTTGGGAAGTGATGTGGAGAACGCCTTGAACTTTTTTCAGCATTAAAATTGGTCCATAAACATCAGGAGCATGAAAGACCAGGTTTGCATGTCTTCACCTGCCATGTGCACTTACAGATGTCTTGAAAACCTCAAAACATCTTCAAGTATGTTGAGTTGTGCCTCATTCACCGAGTTGTACTGTTTCAATCGGCTGTTACAAATTGAAATATTGCCAACAAATACAACTTCACTGCGGTGAAGAGTCTGTAACAGGACTGATTAATCAGACTCATCAATAATGAATGAATCTAGGTTTTCACAATATGTCAACAATAGTTTGTTTTGTTTGTTGCTTCCATCAAAGCACTTGACTCTCATTCAAGATAGACTGAATTAGCCATGAGCCTATATAGTGACTTTATTCTGTGAACTTCAGCAGCATTGATTACAAAAATACTGCAAACACACATATATAGGAGTTACTGGCAACTTCCTCCATGCACATCCTCAAATGCTGCTTGCAGATAGTGCAGTGAAAATCACATAAAACACAGCCAGCTGAGAGGTCTGCTGAGATGTGACTGATGACTTGTCTGGAAATGTTTCAGCCATTAATATTAATGTATGGATTTATAGATACGTTCAAATATTTACAAATCTCAATGCACCTAAAAATCTGAATACAGATTTGGAGATTATTTTATACATTTACAGATCTGATTACACTTAAGTATTGGGGCAGTGGTGGCGCAACGGTTAAGTCTCTGGACTACTGATCAGAAGGTCAGAGGTTCAAACCCCGATGTGGCCACTGTTGGGCCCTTGAGCAAGGCCCTTAACCCTTCCTGCTCCAGGGGCGCTGTACCGTGGCTGACCCATCGCTCTGTCTCCCCCATTTGGGGAGAGATGCGAAAATCAGAATTTCCCCTCGTGGGATTAATAAGGGATAATAATAAAAAAAATAAACAAAAAAGTAGGTGTGATCAAAAAGTTCACTTACTGCAGCTACATGGTTTCCCAGACTCCTACCACATTTGGAACACTCTCTAAAAGTCCTGTTCAAACCACCTAAAGCTGCACATTTTAATTTTCACCGCAGATGTCTAACTTGCACAGAGAGCGTACATTAAATTCTGTATAGCGCTTCTAGTGGAAATTCATGGTATTAGAGATAATGGAGAAGCATTGCTGTGTCACATGATAAAAGTGGAGAAGTACTGAGACTTGTTTTTGAGTGGAAAAGTACTGAAGGTCATGAAACTAAGTTTCTTTTTGAGTGAAACCGTCAGTATTGTCAGCCTGCTTCACTGGGCAGACTCTCGCTGTGGTGTCTTGTATGTCACAGTGACTGTCTCTCTGCTGCAGAAAAAAAGATTTTGTGCAGATTAAAGGAAAACCAAGAAGCAACAATCCTGACTGAATGGTGTTGTGTGATATGTGGAAACCTCCACAACACTCTGACCCCACCTCAAGGATCATCACTGGTGACAAGAGATGTGTCTACGGCTATGACCGGGAGTCTTCAATACAAGACGTCACAGTTTCCAACATTAGGTCGGCATCGCAGCCAAGACCATGTTTGTTGTTTTGCTGGCCATTGTGCCCTCTGTCCCCCAGAGTCAGACTGTTATTGCAGAGTCCTGTCCTGTCTAAGGGAGAACATCAGAGAGGACATAGTGAGAACATAGTGTTTGGTGTTGGGTCAGTTTAGTCCTGCTCACACTGTTGAAAATGTACACGTTTTTTGTCTGTACCCACACAAATGTCGCTTTCCAATCACCCTGTTTGCCTGATTTGACTCCCAGCCACTTCTACCTTTTCCTGAACATGAAATTCAAGTTGAGGTTTTGACAAACTGAAGCAGATCCAGTGTGTGTTAATGATGGCGCCTTTACAGAACGGGTTTTACAGGGAGCGTTCACAACATGATGGGAGCTGGGCTCGGGGTTTTGCTGCATAAAAGAACTGCTTCAAAGGAGATAGAATCAAATTTCAGCTGACTGCTATGGCTTTTGCTTTTTTTTATGAACGCAGTTTCTGAACTTTTTGATCTCACCCCTTGCATACAAAATTCTAATATGCATTTTCAGATTCCTTTATGCATTCACTAATCTTAGTACACATAATCACAAAACCATGACAATCCAGATTTAAGACCAGGAGGCAGAGTTCATTCTTATATTGTCTGCAGCTTCCTTGTGGCTATCACCCTCCCAAAACCCATAGAGGTTTCCCACAGAGATTATTAAATGTTTCTTTTCTACATAATGGGGGCTGTTGGAAGAAGGCCGAAATGGAAACACCAGAGGCTGGTTGCAGAAAACAAAAGGCGAGTTTTAATCTAAAAAACTAGTACAAAAGTTAACCAAAGTCCAGATGGCTAGCATAAACCAAAAACACCTAAAGGCAGGCAAGGCATAGGAACAAACTGAAGAAATAAGGTTACAGAACAGGGTTTGAGAACAGAAGAAGCTGCTTTAAGGACACGACATTTAGTGCTCACGCTGATGAATCGACCTGACAACTGAACTTAGTTGTGACTCATTAGAAAGCCTCACCCTCAGTGTCACACACCCAACCAGGAAAATACAAACAAACTTCCCTGAATGTTTTTGTATGCCAAAAGAATGTAAAGCATCTTAAGCAGTGCTCACTACTGATGAGTAATTATAATGGGAGAAGATTAACATTCATGCGGAAGGTGAGAATGACAGCCTCAACATTGTGGTTAGTTTATTATTAGATCGGTTGGCGTTTCTCAACATGTAGTAAAGCGACTGACTGTTTTAATTACACCCTTCATCTGACATCGATCTCAAGATTAAACATCTAATGATATATCCTCAAAACTGATGTTATCAAATGATTACACAGCATTTAGCAGAAGCTTGCATTACAGTGGAAGCCTATCTGATGATGTCGCAGTATGATTTAGCAGAATTATTTTTTGATATTATCATTTACTTCAATGCCATATGCATATAAAGAACATTTATTCGATAATCAACATTTTCTTATTAGCTCTGATCAACCTCTCTTTATCAACTGGCTGCGTACTGGAGGATTTTAATCCTCGTGTCGTTCTGCGGGTCAAATTGACCCATTTTAAAGTTTGAAATGTGGAAAAAAAACATATTTTCACAGTAAAAAATTCCACACTTTCAACATTTTTGGGACATTTTTGAACATTCTTTGGTGGAAATAAAAAAGAAAAGTGAAAAAAAAACATTTTTTTGAAGAACATTCATAAAAAAATCAACCAAAATACAGTGACTTCACTGAATTTTGGTTGATTTTTTTTCTGGATGTTCTTAAAGAAAACATTAGAAGTTTTACTGACATGTATGTGTAATCACTTTAGATATTTTTAGGATTTCTTTGGAGGATTTTTACTCATTTTTTGAAAATATTTACAAGAATTTTCTTGTCAAATTTGCGAGATTTTTTTTCTTTTAGGAAACTTTTAAGGGAAACTTTTAAGGAATTATTGGAATTTTCTTCCTAAAAGTTTTGCAAATTTTCAGAAATTTGGGAACTTTTTTGCTGAATTTTTGGATTTTTTTCAGACAAGGAAACAATATTTTTTGGTAAATGAGGACAACAGGAGGGTTAAGGTCTCTGTATTTAACCTCAGAAAGTCAACTTTTGATTGATGTGTTTTCACAATCTACAGATCTTTATCAAACCAACTATGTGACTATCTGCATAGGAATTGTTTGCTTAAAGATTTTCAGTCAGGGTTTAGAGTACACCAGCTATTCTTCTAGCTTCATAGAGTGGACTCACCTCTATACCTGTCTAGCCAGATCTCCGTACTGCGTTTGATGCATTTAATCACAATATTTTATTCCAGAGATTAAAGCATGTCATTGGGCTTAGAGAAACTGCATTAAACTGGTTTAAATATTTTTCAAAGACGATTCTTCCGGGGACAAACAGGTTAGTTATGAAGCTCTACAGGGTTCTGAGCCAGTACTATTCACTGAACACATGCTTCACTTATGCAGTATTGGTAGGAAACACTGCATAGACTTTGACTGCTACGTATACAGATGACGGCCAGTTATGTTAATCTATAGGCCTAAAGTGCTCGAGGGAATTCCCATAATGCATTAAGCTCTCTCCTTCACTACTTTTAAATGCTCACCAACCTCCCCAGTGTTAAACGTTCTCTCATAGTTCTTCTCTTTTCTCTCTGCTGTCCTTTTCTCTCCCCCTTAATCCTCACCCCAGCCGTTTAAAGCAGGTGACTCCCCTCCCTGAGCCTGGTTCTGTTGGAGGTTTATTCCCGTTAAAAGTGAACTGCTCAAAGGTGATCATTTGGATTTATTGAGTTTCTCCCTATAATAAAATATGGTGAGGTCTTTACTCTATGAGGTTCCTTGAGATGACTGATGCAGTGAATTCACACTGTATAAGAAAAACTGAACAGTTGAATTTGAGTTTAAATATACTAACTTACCACCCACATTTTCAGTGCCAACCTCATAAACTCTGACTGTGAAATGTTAACTACCTGTCAACAGCAATTCTTCCTCCCTTATCTTTCTGTTCTTGGAGGGATAATGGTTGAAGGGTGCTTCAATCATTCACATAGAAATTTCACTCAAAAGTCAAAATATTTAGCTTGCAAGAGACAGTATATTAGTACTTCATGTTTCAATTCTAATTTATCACATATTTTCATTTTCTTTATTCAAACAAATGGATAGAAAGTGCATCAGTTGCTACAGACGCTACCATCATTGTGAAGTTAATGTATAAACTAGAGGATGTGGGGATTAACAAATCATACCTGGAACAAACGAGTCAAGGAGGCTGAACTGTGAACACAACTAATTAACATTTTTAAATGACAGCAAAGTACACAGTATTTAGTAGGTCACACACCCTCTTTCAATAGAATTGAGATAAGTATAGCATACACTCCTTCCAGAGAAAAGCAGTGAGTAATGCCAAACACAAGCAAACAGGAAAAAGGAGCAAACAACAAAAGCAAAGTGCAAAAGAAGCTGTTTAATAATCAAATAAAATATGGGACTAAAACATAGACAGTGTAGTTTGTCGCTGAAAATGAAATCTGACACTTAAAAGAGAACACTAATTGAAGTGTTTGTAATTAAACGTCTTTTATTGGCATTGAAATAAAAAGCAGCTCTGATAAAAGTTCCACTGAATCATAAAACACTGATCGTAAAGAAAATCTTTGTTTTTGTTTTGATGTGATTTTCAATGACAGTTTCCAGATTTTTTTACTTCATGTCTGTGTTTTTTCAGTCAATTTTTTTTAACATTTTGAAAAAAACATGTCAGTATTTTTACAGTGTTTTCTCCTTTCAGTTCCAACTTTCTGTTTTTTCCCGGAGGGGAGGACGCTAAGCAGAGGCACGCAGTGAGTGACTCACATTATTTGCATATTAGGAAGCCCTGTTTATTTGCGACATAAACTACAAAGTTTTCTTTTTCAGTGCCAAATTTAATTCCCAATGCCAAGTTCCCTCAAACACAAATCTACTAACCGCAGTGCAGTAAAAAGCAGACGAAAGAATGAGTGAATCGCGCGTCACATTTCTAGATAAAAAGGTGACCATGTAAAACAATCTGCTTCCAGAGAAGAGGCGTAAATGATGTCAACCCTCCCTTAGGAGGACGGAACAACACACCATGTGAAATCTGACACCACCGTCTCTGCCAACTTTTTATAACCAGTTCTGATGGTGGAGTACAGATAAGCAGTCAGTCATCTGATCCACAGTGAGGAGGATGGAGACGTACAGTAGAGGAAGAACCAACAACAATACCTCAACAGACAACAGGAACAAACACGGCCCTATTCCACAGATTACCCCTCCCTGAAGATCAAAACTTTTTTAGATACCATCAAGAACTTTTGCAGCTGCTGTTTATCAAAGTGTGACAAGTGCTGTCAGTTACTGACGTGATATGAATCACTATCTCTCTAATTGTTTATGCTCTCTGTTATTTTTTACTTCTGCAATGAATTTATACGTGTCCAGTAAGTATGAAGTGTTTCCTAAATTAAGGACAGATTGGTGGAAATGAGACAAAGAACAGCCCCAAACAGAAAAAATAAAAGAGGCCCAGGAAAAGAAAGTAATAAGGAACAGACCTGGTAACACCAAGAGTGACCCCATTAGTTAAAAAGCCTCCAGAGGCAGAGGCTGTTAATCACAATTCCAAAAGATGCATATCAGACAGCAGGTCTAAGTTCAGGTCAACTCTGTCCTTTTGTCTTGAGTAATAACTCCAAATTTAATGATCCATTTTAACACCAGGGGGCGCAATTTATGAGTCAGTGTGTCCAGTGAACCTTCAAGATTCAAGGACTTTATTGTCAAACACACAGCAGAAACACAGTGGTTACCCTGAGTAATGGAATTCTTCATTGATGAGTTCCCTTCACACAACTGAAATAGCGAATAAGATAAAATAAAAGTGAAAATAAGATAAAACTAGTTACAAATAAATTCTATGAGCAAATGTTGGCATGTTGTGCAATACTGTCATACGTAAACATGCAAGGGATATGAGCAGAATATTGCTATTTAGAAGCTATTGCAGGGGACTCAGTGATTTAATAGCCTGATGGGCCGTGGATAGAAACTGTTCTTTTCTTGCTTTCACACTGTGGTGTCTGCCAGGTGACAGAAGTGTGAACAGTGTGTGCTGTGGGTGGGTGTGGTCGGTGTGATGTTGTGTGCTCTCGTTGTGTGCCGGGTGATGTAAATGTCCTGTAGTAGGGAGACGGCTGCTCCACAGAGGAACTGCACTGTCTTATTGACACACTTTGTAATAGTTCCAGTTGTGTACAAACAGTGGGCGAAGGCTAAAAAATGTGATTTTAAGGCTGTGGTGACAAATTCACATCAACTATTCAACTACAATGTTTGATCTGATCAAATGATGCAGAGTTTCTAACAAAAAAGCAAAACAAGTGAATTGTCTGTGTTTGTTCTTTGACATGAGATTTTTTGGAAGAAAATGATATTATCTGAAAACAATAGAAGATGATTTTAAAAGCGTGTTGTCAGAAATGTCTGTGATTCTGTTCTAAAGTTGTACAGCATTTCAGTGTATTCCTGGTTATCTCATAACCTGAAATAAATACAGAGGATAGTATTTTTATTTACACAAAGGCTTTTGCAGTGCTTGCTCTAATATTAAAAAAAATACACACTAGATGGAAATGAAGAGATAACTTGGTTCAACCCTGCATCTCTTCCTTTAATTTCCTTTGAAGGCACAAAAAGCCCAATACAACAGTTTTCATAGATGCTGTTTTGCAGCCTTTATGTTTACAGGGTGGGAATTCTGTAAATGTGGTAGCAAAGAATTCTGCAGAACTCTTCATTATCATCACTCCTTCACACAAAAATGTTTCAGAGGGACTTCTTTCCTGTAAGTCTGATCAAAAGTAAAATGAGACATTTTAAAGGGAGAAAAATGAAAGAGGAAAAAATGGAGTCTTCTTTATGCACCTTCTAAAGTGAACCTGTAAATATGTTTGCATACATCTGCACTTTGTGAACTTCAGACCTTTACATTTTTGTACATGTTCAGCAATGTGCAGGAGATTTCCTCTACTGTGTATGTAGTTCTAAATAAACTGTCCTTTCAACAGTAAGTTGTATGACTGTTTTCATAGGTTTCTACTATATTATTATATTTGCATACTTATTACTGTACTTAAAACAAAACTGTAGTCTAACTGTATAAATGCACTGACAGGATCCATGCTTAATTTTGTTGCACACTCTATTCTACGCTATCATTCCATGCAGACTACATTACCCACAATGCAACTTGGACCACTGAGCGTTTGCTTGGGGATTCAGGTGTTATTGTCGGGTCATCTCAAATAACCTTAAACCTCACACAGAGACAGTGAGCTGCAGCTGCACAGTGAGCTCTGTTTTCACTTTCATACTTGTTGTCTTCACACAGGACTGATTCCAATGACAGCATGTGAGGGAAACATACATGACAATACAAGCAGCTGCATGTCTGTCAGACTGAAATATGACTGATAAGGTTCTTTATGTTGGCTGAGCCAGCTGCTGCTGTCTGCTCAGGGCTGGGAAACTCCTGTATAGTTGGTTAACGCTGCACCCCTGTGCAGTGAAAAAACGATGTCCAACTTAGACTACTGTGTTGCTTTTGTCGATGTGTAAAACATTTTAAAAAACAAACACATTTAATTTCTGATCTCCATCATCTTTGGTGCATTAACACCACAGGTCACATTAGTTTAGCTAAATGGTGAAAATGTTTTTTTTTAGGTTGGTGTACACTAGGATTTTATTCTTTATTTGTTTGCTGTGTCCTTTTTTACAGAGGGAAGTTACCTACATACAGTAGCAGGGAAATCATCCATGGCTCTTTTCACAATTTCTAAAATTCCACAGTTTAATTTATCAGATGCTTTTATCCAAAGCAATGTACATCTGAGAGTAGATAGAACACAAGCAAGGATCTATTCAGGACAAAACAGCCCGGATAAGAGCCGTAAAACAAGTTCACATGGGAAAGGACCTTGGTGCCTACAGGCAGTGCAGGAGGTGATAAGAATTTTTCATTTTATTTAGTTATTTTGCAGTCAGTCAAGCGCAAAGGTAGATGTTCACTTCAAGATAAGTCCAAGTGAACCCATGACTGTTTGGCAGTGAATCAGCAGTGAAACCGAGGCAGCTGCCATGACTGACATTAATAGTTTTCCTGCTACAACATGTCAAACTGTCTTTAATGAATGAGGATAGAGTAATGGAATTCAGATGGGAACTTGTACTGTGCAACAAATAAACAGGATTGTAATGCCTGCAGTCTTATTGAGCTGCTGTCCAGTGTACCCCAGTATCTCACTGTTCCAGCAGAGGGCCTCAGTGACACAAAACAGGTCACATGCTGCTATTTTATTCAGTGTTTCCACAGAATCATGCTTTCAAGTGAGGACATCTGACACAATCAGGTCGTTTTATAGAGCTATAAGGTACAAATATACTCTCACGAGATGCAGCTACTCTCAGTCTGCTTTCACTCACAGTCTCTCAGAATTTATTTTCATAGAATGTTGCATCACCGTCGTCATGTAGTTCAGCACCATGGAGAGCCAACAGTCTGGTTCTGACTGCAGACTGAAATCATCACGTGTTGAACTTACAGGTAGCTTTATCATGTTGTGCATGTTAGCTGACGTGAATATAATGTGAGTCTCTCAGCATGGTCTTTCAGAAGACATTGCAGAAATCTGTGCGCATCAGTGACGAAATATTTTGGATTCCGCGTAAATACAATCAACTTTGGCGATTTGCTGCAGCCTCACAGTTGAATAAAAAACACATTCATGAGCCTAAAATGTACATTTGTGGGTAAAATGGCAGTCTTTGACGAAACAAGCAGAAAAAATGGACTATTTCTAAACACGTCACTTCCAATATCCGTATCCATCACCTACTGCCTACTTCTATATGATTTCGGGGCGTCAGTGGTTAAGTAACGCCCCGTCCGTTATGTAACACACTGGGAATGGAGGACACTTTGTGCATGCTCCGTCAGTGGTCCCTCTTCTCCCCCCACCACCAGTGGTGAGTGTCGTCAGTCTGCACTCAGCTCTCCTCCAGCCAACATCCACCCAGCAGAGCGCAGGAACGACCCTTTGTGCTTCACCAGCTGACGCGCATCCTTCTGAGAGAAATCACCATCACGCATCCAGGCAGGTGCTTTTATTTCATGTTACCATCTTAACATAGAGAATATAACGGTTCATCTAAAAAAAAAAACAAAAAAAAAACAACAGAATTGAACTATTGCAGAGATGGGAGCAGGTGGGTTGGAGATGAGCTGTTTACAAGTTCACCAACGAGTCGTGTTTGTTTTTTACGCATGATCTAAATGTGCGCACGGATCTTGCGTGTTTTTGGCGCTGCTCTGTGAAATCCAGCCACATCGGGTGTGAAGTTGGATGTTTATATCACTGTATATTCTCTACATGGCATGTTATTCTCCAGGCATCTCGGAAACACTCTCTGGAACTGTGGGGGCGCCACATGAAACCAAACAAAACCCCGTTTTATCATACAACATGACAAAAACATGAATGACGCTGTTATATGGCAGAGAGAGAAGAGGTTCTAGCACTGTGTGGGGATAAAATCTCACAAGCTTTTATTATGCTGATACTAAAATGGATTTGAAGTGAGATGTGGAAAACAAAGGGAGGCTTGTAAACACATGGGAGGGCATTTAGGGTTCCTTCACTGGGACATTGGTTCTGTTGACTTAGATGGATGAAATTCTTAAAAATCTTTTTTTCTTCTTTTTAAAAATCATTTTAAATACGTTATAAGCACTGTAAAAGATATATTTACCACATAAATATTTAAAATTGTATTTTATAATAGAGATGATTAAAGCAGTTAAGTGTGTTTTTTGACATGTCTTCTGTACTTTAAAGAACTATTTAATAAAATCTGGTTTTAGTTTCAGAAAGCTTTATTGTGAAAGTGAAAGAGAGTATACTATAGTAGTGACATCATGCAGCGATGAGGAACTCTGTTTCAGGGAAATGAGCTGAAAATAAATACAGAAAATGACGTGCTGCTCAGAGGGGATTGAAACCTTTCCATTTTCAATGTACAGTTATTTCCTGAGTGGCAGATAATGGCAGATAGAGCAGCGTGGACAGAAATAGAAGCTCAGGACTGTACAATACTATCAGCATTCATCTTTACGGACATTACACAACTTATCACCTCACAAATAAAGACATCAACTGACCAAATGCACGGCTACGTCATGATGCAAATGTCAAAAATAAACAAACAGCTTCACATTAATCCGTGTTTATGATGAACATTATAAAGCACACACTCTAGGAGGGATTAAGGGAATTATTATTGACGCCCACTCCATGCTGTTTAGAGAAGTGCACCATCTGGATGAAGGGAAATAGCTCAGGTGGAAGCTTAAAGACTTGTTCACCAGCATCCCACTGACAGCTTGTAAAAGTCTTCCCTTCCAAATACTTCTCCTGACCGACTCAGTGCCTCCCTCTGACTTTACGCTGGCGCTGGCAGTTTGAGTGTTTGTGGCTTAAGAGAGCTGAAAATCCTGTGTTTGCAACTTAGATACTGCTTAGCCTGTTACTCAGCAGGTAGCCAATCAAGTCTGTCTGGAGCCAAGCAGAGGATCAAATACGTGATCCTGCCTTTGAGCCTCCAGTTCAGGAACGGTGCAAGTAAACACACAGTAAAGAGAATCAGAGTGTGGCTGCAGTCCAGATGATTCAATCAAGTCGGGTACATGTGGCAGAGCAGGAATCTCTGTCCAAACATCTCTCAGGGTCTCAGTTTACCAGCTGACAGCAGCCATCAGCATATTACTTTATCCTGGCTCCGAAACCAATAAGATTCAATAGAGATGATTCAGGATTCTGTGCAGTATAGATGATCTGTTTCCCTCTTTGTATGTGAGGTCATAACTCTGGTGATGAAATATAAGGCTGCCAAAGCATTGTGATACAATATTTGCTACTATTATCTAAGCAGCACAAAACACAGTAGTGTCATGTGCTGCTGGGGCTGATGGGAATGTCAATACTTACTGCAGATAATCCAAAGCATCTGAAAAGCTCAACCTCACAGCAGTGCAGAGGAAAGTGAGTGTCAGTTTCAGGAGAACTTGTCCGGTATTTGTTGAGATATTCTGGCCGACACCTAAGAAGCGAATCGACGGACTGTCAGACAGGCTGGCACTGCCATCCCTAAAAGCCTACACATCCCTCCCTTCTCTCAAACCACACCCTGATTTATTGAATAATCACTCATCTCATCCTCTCTGCTCAGCTCCCATTTCACTTCATCATCCACATCCAGCTTGTCTTCATGGTTTGTCTATGTTTGATTCGGCATTAGTTGTTTCTTTAGGTTTAATAACATGATCTGTCATACCGCTTAATGAGTGCAGAGGTTCTAAAAACATTCAAAGATATGTCGATGCTGTGATGGTAAGGTGAGAGAAGTGTGTGCTGCTCCCTGAACGTACACATGCTGGCTCAAGGACAGAATGTTCATTCAGTCTGAGAGAAAAACAGTGTGCAGCTGAATGGATAACACCCCCACATCACCTCAGCTCACTCTGGATATTCTCTCGGTGAAGGACAGGATGAGCAGCAGAAGCCTACATTCTGTGCAGTTTCATACATAATTGCTTCCATCCAGCTTGAATTTTTCGTTCAGCTTTCCCTCTCGGTTGCTATGACTGTTGCTAGGGCACGGCCGTGTTTGCAAGGCCCTGCTTGGTGCCTATAATCGGATTCTGCCGTGCTAGCGTGCCAGGCTGTTGGGCGTTGAGGATACCGCGGGTGTCTGAAAACAAAAGTGGAAGTGTTAGCAAGGTGGAGCAAGCAACTCACATGCAGTCAGACAGAAAGGAGGTAGAGTCTGAGTCCCACAACTCTCTGGTCTATTTTAGCATGGCTCTTTGGGCTTTAGTGGTTTAAAAAAGAAAGATTTTGCACAAGTCTGAGCTGATCATAGAGGGATATTAGGCCACGATATTAGGTCATCATGTGGTGATGTCAGTCTGTTACAGAAGGATTGTTTGAGGGAGTCACATGATCACAATAGGACTGACATCCATTGAAGCAGAAACAAAGCGAAAGATAAGACGAGACAGTAGCACACAGGCCTTGGGGTCAATTACATCATTCCTGATGTGAAAAAATAGAAAAACATGCAGGCACTTACGCAACTGGCCCCGTCAGGCGAAGCCGCTGAGAGGCAATCAACAAGTGAGAGGAAATGAAGTGATTGTATGAAGTTTATTCAAGCATAAACGAAGATCTGCATTATTTAGCTCGAAAGCATCAATAAAAAATGCATCTTCCTTGTTTAAATGTTCATGGACAAAATGAAAAGTTCACTGTTACGTCAGAGTTTCTTTCTGTTTTGGCTGATACTTGGAACAGCCTTTAAAAGATCTCTAATCGCGCTCCATCGTACTTTATATGTCACTGACTGAAGCATTTTGTAGCTTTTGGAAGGCAGCCCCGTGTATTTTGGCACAAACAGCTGGTAACGAGAGGCAGCGTAGTCTGAGCTTCATATCTGATCATCTTAATCTGGGCTGACTTTGATGAAAAATCCAAACGTGAAAAGTACATTATCCGTCTCTTTTTTTATGGCTCTTTATATCTGTCCAGACTCAGATCTCTGCACTCTTTTAAAAACTATTAGAGTTATTTTAAATGTATTATAATATTCTTGCTTTTTTCTGTTCGTAGCTACAGTAGCAGCACAGCTCTGTGTTGGTTGGGTTTGACGGTCCACTGCTTGGGCTCAGACTCAAATATTTTGACAACTGAATGGATTCAGAACTGGTCCTTAGAGTCTGGAGGCCCCAAAGGAGATTCTGTGGCCTTAAAACAATCAAAGCAAAACCACCAAAGAACACACACACACGCACGCACACACGCACACACACACACACACACACACACACGCACACAGAGACAAGAAATCAAACAAGTGAATTAACAGCATTTCTATTATTTATTTGAAAACGTTTATTAAAAACTATTTAAGTTATATTAGAAACAAACTTGCAAAGCTAGCCTTTATAAATTATAAATAATGTTTGCAATTCTGTTCATGTCAGCTGTCCTGTTTGTTGTACTAAAAAATTAACAATATATATTCATTAGTTTGCAGCCAGCTTGCCGGGTTAAACTGAACTGTGGACATGTTCTGTTTAGAAACATGACTGTCTAATTTATTCAGTGAGATTCACCAGTCACACACTTTTATCCTGTGATTTCATTTCCATCTCACATTTTCTTTTTGGAGCCATTTTTGCAGAGTCACTGGATTCATCCAAATAAGTTGTGCACGGACATTTTCTGTTGTCCTGACCAGTAGACATTTGAAGCCAAACCATTGTCTAACTGTATAAATGCACTGACAGGATCGATGCTTATTTTTTTTGAATACTCTATTATGCTGTTATTCCATGCAGCCTACATTACCCACAGTTCATCTTGGACCACTGACAGCTTAAAAGGGGATTCAGGATTTATGCAAGAGTCAACTCATGTAGCAGGAAATCACTACATGACAGCAAATGTGAGACCTGAACACTTCATCCTGAGAAAGCAGCACTTATGGCCCCAACAACTGCATATTGTTTATGGGAGAAGTCAGTCCTGGATAGATTGCCCTTTGGTTCTGTACTTATTCTGATCCCCAACGGATGAACCCTATGACTTTTTTTTCCGAGCTAACAATAAATTGACGGAGTGAAAAAAAAATCACAACAAATAATGGATGCATTGCTAAGAGGTCATTATAGAGCGTTGGATAAATTCTAATGAGTTGTTTTATCCTCTGACCTTTCCAACATTAACTTGATGGATTATTATCCATTTCTCAGACAGATGGTCATTATTCCCAGATCCCCAGACTTTTCCTCTAACAGCAGCAGGAAGGTTTTCTCTTGGATGGATTGTCATGAAATTTGATACAAATATATGATCCCCAGTGGATGATTGGTTTAAAAAAGAAAAAAGAACAATAACTTATGTGCCCTGAACTTGTCTCCATCACCCCTTTCTGTTTATGCAATAGTTGTCTTGCAAAGCTAATAACATTCCAAGCAGCCTTTTTATTTGCTGTTGTTTAATTCTTTGGCTCTATTTGATTATTTAAAGACTTAAAAATCCTGCTTTAAAAAGCAGCTCACTGTTTATTTTTGGCATTTTCATTTCATAAGGTCATAAAATCAGGCGGGCTCTGGGCTTCTTGTGCCATCTGTACCAGGCAGTGTGTGTGTGTGTGTGTGTGTGTGTGTGTGTGTGTGTGTGTGTGTGTGTGTGTGTGTGTGTGTGTGTGTGTGTGTGTGTGTGTGTGTGTGTGTGTGTGTGTGTGTGTGTGTGTGTGTGTGTGTGTGTGGTGGGTGGGAATTAGTAGCGTAACAGAGTTCAAACAGAGGCCTCTTGTGTGGTAAGGGCTTGAGTGCCACGTCAAAATGCTGCCTCGGTCCACAGAAAAGTGACTCACCTGATTTTTCTCTGCTTGTGCATTCATTAGGGGAGAACGTTGTGAAGCACAATGGGACCGTTCCAAGAATACGAGGTGAGTCTTGTCATTGCTGCTGCTCACTGGATGCAGATTTGTGAATGTTGACTGCTCATATCTGCATGTAGAAAGCTGTTTTGCAGCAATGTGGCGAAAGCAAAGATGGGGAAACTGTGGCTTTGTACTTTGCCTGTCATCATCATGCAGCCAATAGGACTATAACTAAATATGTCATGAATCAAAGAATAAGTTTAGGGATGTTTCATAACTCTACATCTTTGCCTCCTCCTGTGACAAATGTCACTTTGAGCAGGAAAAGAAGTCTCCAGAGAAAGGAAGCCCCCGCAGCCGCATCCCACGTTTGGTCCTCCATCCTTTCCGACCAAAGGACAAAGGATCTCCTCTGTCTGATTCACCTTTTTCCGAGGAGGAGGGCAAGGAGTGCGACATGAGCTCCGACCACTCCAAGAGGACCATCAGCACCAACAGTTTTTGCTCTGGTAAGAAGCTCAGTTCCAGTCCGAGGACAGCTGAATTTATATCTCATATAGCACCTCAAATACTTTGAAAAGTCATCCGTTTACAGGCTGCCAGGTTCCAGATTGTACCACAGTGCTCTTGTTATAGAAACATGTTATTTTACTTTTTTGCTTTTGCAAGGATTATCAAATTCACATACAAAAAACATGCATGTATGTCTATCTTATGTTCACCCAAGCTGGCGTCTCTTAACAGACCAAACGCTATATTGCAAAAAGTGCCCAAGTGTGAACACAGAAACCTTTGGCAGCTACTTTATGGAATAGACGAGCCACTGTTAAAGCTGCCGTGCTGTCTGTCAGAAAACCAGGCTGAACCTTGAGCTCTGATTGACTGCTTGTGTTCGCTGCCGCCCTGCGCTGCCTGTTCTTGGCTATTACTGTCTGTGTGCCTGTCTACAATAGATGACACCGGCTGCCCCACTAGTCAGTCTGTGTCCCCCTCCAAAACCCCGTCAGGCTCAGAGCAGAGTGCCCACGGATCGCCCACACTTCCCGAGCGCAAGACCAAAGTGAAGAGGGTCCGAGTGATGGCCGAGTGGAGCGGCGAGGCCCGGAGCACGCAGAGGCACAAGAGGGAGCTGAGGTCGGCCATGAAGGCTAGAGGTAAAGGAAAATACAGAGATGCAGATAGAAACATGAAAAAGATAGATCTTGTTTTGTTCAGGAGAAAAAAAAAGAGAATTTGAAATCTGGAAATAGCCACCTCAGGGCTGCACTGCTATGATCAGATTCTGTATTTGCATTTGTGTGTAGATTCATCATGAATTTTTTTTGTAGACAGATTTGTAGGCAACACACCAGCATATATATACTTGTGCATGCCTTTAGTTCCCCAAACAGTGCATTTGTCACATGTGAGCAGCTAACAGATTCCCAGGCATGAGCAAACACTGGCAGGGTCACAGCTGCTTGCCTAAAAGGAGAATAATACCTGGAGTTAGTTGTCATCTGTGCATGTGTGCTCTGTTACCATGCAGCAGAAAGAGCGCAGTCTTGTTCCCAAATGAAATTTCCTCTCTTTTAATCTGGAGATGGAGGAAAAACTCCTTGATTATGAGTCACGGTGAGTAAAGAAGCTGATTGGCTGAGGGAGAGGTTTGGGAGCTTATCTAATTAGTCTGATTAGCAGGAGGCTACTACGTTGATTGGAAGTACACAGACCCTCAGTCCACTCACCAAGTGGTCGAGGGTCACTTTGTTTGGAGCTGTTTTGTTTGTCACAATCTTCACCAGTACAATGGTTTTGTTTGATGGGAAAGGATGCTACTCAGGTTTGACTTTGAATTGTATATTTTCAACACAATGTTTTAGTGAGCAGCTTTTCTCTGCCTCAGTAATTAGACTAACTGAAGACAAACACCGAACAAAGTGTCTGTTGAGCTACATTTGGTTAGATTGTGTTACCCATAAAGACTGAATGTTAGCAGCTTATTGTGGATTGTCAGAGCTATTTGTCACATGAGGTAGTCTGTCTTTAAAGATTATGGGGAACAGCTTGATTCATGGCAAATTGTAAAACTGGCTGTATTGCTTTTATTTGATATCTATTTGGTGTGATTATTTTATTCCTCAAAAAATAAAAAATCTATTATCTTACAAATCCACACATATCTGTATATATTTGAACCCACTTGTTTAAGAAGAAAAACTTGATTGTGGTAATTATTTGCAGAATCCTGTGTTTTCTGTTTGGCTATCTGACTTTGTGCTATTAATATTTATATTGATGACAATTTATTTTTAAATAACACATTTCGGTGTGTGATTTAAATCCAGCTTTATCATTAAATCAATCAAAATTCCATCACAAATAACTCAGTGGAATCAAACATGAGGTCTAATTATATGGAATAGCAAACTTGCCTTATGAGGCACCTTAAGAGGACGATCCTCCACTAAGGCCAATGTCCAGTTTTAAGTGAAGTGATACAGATCACTGAATTGAATGAGGTCTTCTTTGCCAATCAAAAGCTGGCAATGTAATTTTTGCAGTTGATCAAAATTGCTATTTCTAATATACAGATTATATACTGTGTTAAATCAACTAGTTGCAGAGCCAGGCTGTTTTTATAGGGATGACCAGGCTGAGACCATTACTTACATTGGAGCTGCACAGTTTTTCCCCTGCACTCTAAGCCAGGTAATGTCTTCTTTTGGTCACTCACTGTTATCATTTGTCCAAGCAGATAAGACTGCCATGTAGAAGCACATTGAAACGCAAATAAAAAATAATAAGCTTTTAATGTAACAGTTACCTGATTGCAAATCTGTAATGGAAGCTTACGTTTTGCGTTTCTATTTGCTACAAAGCTTATGAAAAAATTACAATTCAAATTATATAAGTAAAGCAGGCCTACTTGTAGAACTCTTATGTCAAAAATGTCCTTCTGCTCAGCCTTCTAGTTGAGACATCATTCACCTTTTGTTCTTCTTTTGAATGCAGATTCTAGGTCAGTCTTGCATTGTTCAGCAGTAGTTTCTGTACCACTTATTTCAGAGCAGTTTTTGTCCCAGCATTCTTAAAAGATCTGTGAAAGAGCATTACGTAGGTCCACATCTAAACCTAAATCAGACACGCATGTACCAGCTGATTCTTTTACATATAAAAGACACATTCATTTTAGATTGTCTATGCATTTTTCACTGGCAATAACACGAAATGTCTGAAGTGACACAATAGGTGTTTCTCTGCTTAGTCACAATCTGTTGTTTGCAGAATAGAATATATTAATTGCCAGTGTACGAGTACAACGAAACTGCATGCTGACCTAATCAGGTCCAAACATTAAAGTGTCAGTCGGAGGTAAATAGATAAAAGAAAAAATGCTCCCAAGCATATTAGAAAAAGATAATTTAAAAAGAGAAGGAAATGTTCTTTAAAGGATAAGAAAAAAAAACCCACAACATACAAGACATGTGATGTTGCACATTTCAAGTTTTGGCGGTGCAGCCTGTATAGTTTAACAGGGTTTGGTTGTGTTGTTAAATGCATCTGTGTGGGTCCTAAAATAATGGTTCTGCCAGAAAAGTAGTTGTTACTGAATGTAACTCCAGTTCCTTGTTGTTGGTTGTGTGTCAGTCGGGCCGCTGCTCAGCTCTGACCTGTCGGCAACGAAACCTCAGATTAGCTGCTAGCTGTGGCTAACTCACAAGCTAGCTTTAACTTGATATAGCTTTTAACTTTAGCTGTGTGTGAAACTGAATGTTTATATGGAGTAATATACTTTACACAGTATAGCTGGATTTGAGAGGGTTAGACAGACTCTAACTCAGTTTTTTTTAAGATTACAGTTGATTTCTAGGGCTGTGAGACTATTAATTTTTCAGATTAGCAGTCGCTCAGAGTGAGTGAAATGGGACGACAAAGAGGTATCGGCAAATTTGTTTCCTGAGGCACAAAAGGGTTTACTTTAAGTTTTAGTTTTGGGCTGTAACCACTGAAATGTTTAGCTGTCGTGACAAACGTGGTGAGGGTAGAGTAGTAGAAAAGACTTAAAGATACTGACTTTGGCTAGGAACATTAGCCAACATTAGCCGCCTCAAGCTACTTGTAGTATCACTCATGCTGTACAGGCAAAACCCTTGAGTGTTTGAGCGCATTTTATTTATTTTTTATCAATTCAACTTTTAATTTAATGAGGAACATTGTGGTCTATCATCTTCTTCTTTAGGCCTGCTAGCATGCTACCACTCTGATGCTGTCCCTGCAGGTAGTGAAGCAGACTTCAGCTCTTCCAGCAGCACCGGCAGCCTGAAGACCAGGGACAGTCTTACGTCCAATTCAACTGCAAAGAAAGCTCCATCGCGCAGGTATGATGCTTAATGTATGCATGTGCACCACCTGTGCTTAAAAAAGGACATTTTAAGCCTAGTATTTGGCTTTTAATGACACTGGAACTAAAAGGGAGTGATGGACCTTAATGTTTTTGAATTATTTCTGTCTTCATTTTTGTTTCTCTAGTCGTGGCGCTCACATCCGATCCCTCCCAGTGTTCAAACCAGCTGGAAGCCCAACTACCAACCGCGATGCAGAGCTGTACGCTCCCTACAGGACTCCCCCCAGAGCTGCCTCCTCAACCAACAGCAGCAGCTGCAACTCCAGTCCAACCTCCAGGTAAAATGCAGATTTCATTGCATGCGTCATTAATGATCAAGGATGGCAAATTTAAAGCAAAACACACTCAGTTGTTGTGACATCTTGGCCATGTTTTTCATCTCCACTTGGATTTTTAATCAGTTTAGCTGCCTCTGTTTGAGGGAGAAGCAAGTAGATTTTGGAGAGAGATTTGGACTGCGGCTCAGGCATTGTACAGCAAAACCATGAGTACGTGGGCAGCTGGATTAAGCTCAGACTGTTTTATCATTTCCTCTCTTGCAGCTGGCTGGGATTATATCGGTCATGATTTGGCTGCAGCTGGGATTAATGAGGATTTATTAAAGCAAATGTCTGAATATGGTACCCAGACAGTGACCCTAGTGACTGAAGCTGATTTCTAACTAGAGTGAATGCACTTCCGTTTGAAGGAGAGAAGAGGGTCATAAATTTTTCAAAATAGGAGAACTGAATCGCCCAAAGCTGCGATGTGTTTGGGACCACCATGAATTCCTGACATGGTGCTTCAGGCTGCATATTACTCTAAAGGTTAACTTTGGCATCTTGTTTGTTGGCAGCTCAGCCCTGTGTGGGATTTGACCTAAAAATCCTCTCTCAGCAGAATAAATGGCAGACATTCCACCTGCAGCCCTCTGAGTTTTTATGCAGGAGCAGAATCCGCCCTGTTTTACATGTTTACAGTTGCTATGGCTGCATTATAATTCCTCATCAATGTCACTTTAAGAAATGTCGTTTGTCAGCTTTCCTCCGCCTGGCGAAGCATCATGTGACATCTTTTCCTCTCACATGCTACCTTCTCCTGAGCCATTTCTATTTCTGGCTGAGATGCAGAGCGTTCGCATCAAAGCCTCAAGTATCTCAGGTTGCTAGGATATTGTGGTAGTGGAAGAAAGGGGCTTACATACTGCTTTGCATATTGTCCAAATCCACCCACTCATCCTTTACAGAAAAAACAGAAATCCTTTTATCAGGACTCTTTGAGGATGACAAAACACTGATCATAGGACATGCAGAGAACATCTGAATGCTAATGCAATTAACTGTAGATTAGGGCTTTATTCTAGTAAGGTAATTTCTTTCTTTGCTAACTGCTTGTATTCAGATAAACCAGCATTTTAGGGTTTTGCAGTCTCTAGCCTGCACGCCAGTAATCCTGTGTCAGACAGTAATTCCAGGCTTCAGGGAGCATCTGCCCTTACAGCACTCTCTCAGCCAGACTAATTATCTTCTGTAGAGAGCGGTTTTGCTTTTAAACGTCAGATTGATTTATTTCTGCTGTAGTTTTCAAATGTTTAGTCAAGGAAAGATGGATAATCAGTTCTAGAGGGGTGAAGTTGGCCTTTCATCAACATCCCTGTATCTCTTCCCAACAGAAGAGCGAACCTGGGCCGCTACCACTCCTGTCGAGACAACCATGGCATCCGGCCCCCGAATCCCGAGCAGTACCTCACCCCTCTGCAGCAGAAGGAGGTGGCTATAAGACACCTGAGGACCAAACTGATGGAGTCTGAGAACAGAGTCCGTGACAGGTTAGCAGCACAGTAGCTCCTGTGATTGCATCTCATTTCATGGTTTTATGATAGGATGATAGTGGATGTATCAGGAGAAAATGTGTACTGCAGCTGTGATGTAATGCCCACATGCAGCATCTCTGCTCACCCGTTAACATCTTGTGAAGTGTAAACCCATGGGGAAATGAGGAAATGACTATTACGTAAGATTTATAAAAAGAACAGAATGAGTTACAGTTGTGTCAAATTTTCACCATGCATAGTCCAGGAAACTTTAAACTGTATCATGATTCATATGCTACTCTTTGTACTTTTTAAAAATATTTAAACATTATATTGTACATTACGTACTAATTTGCTTTCCAGCTATGAGCTGAATGAGAAGATTCATGCCACTCATATGTTAACTTAAGCTCCAGCTAGTAGCTGGATAGCTTAGCATAAAGACTGGAAATGGATGGAAATAATATAAATATGTTGAAATTAGATTTATGATACAACATGTTGGTGATTTTTGCTGTCTAATTAACTTCTATATAGAATTAGGGGGAAAGGCAGGCATGACAGGAAATGGCATGGGCAAGATATGAGTATAAACTGCTGAAGCTAACAGATTAAAAACATTGCACAAATTGTAAATTAGACAGCGTCTTGTCTCCTTTTATTATCAGACTGTCAAAGTTCAGTATGGCTGAACTGAAAAACAAACACAGCAGGTTTGTTACCTTCGGACACTGCTATTGCAGCTTTCTGTGTCTGGCTTTAGCTTCGTGTTTGACATACAGATATAAAAGTGGTATTTCTCGTTTCATATAACTCAAAAAAAAAATGACCATGATGGAACTATTGCGTTTTAATTCATTTTGGACATTTTCTTCCTTCTTTATCAGAGAGACAGAGATTGAGGAGCTTAAGGGCCAGCTTGGCAGAATGAGGGAAGACTGGATTGAAGAGGAATGCCACCGAGTGGAGGCTCAGCTGTCCCTTAAAGAAGCTCGCAAAGAGATTAAACAGCTGCGTCAGGTAGTGGAAACCATGAAGAGCAGTCTCATGGAGAAGGATAAGGGAATACAGAAGTACTTCATCGACATTAACATCCAAAACAGGAAGTTGGAGTCCCTACTGCAAAGCATGGAGCTTGCCCAGAGTGGCGCCAACCTCCAAGACGAAAGCACCTTGGACCTAATCTTTGACAGCCCTGATAGTGGCGGGAAGAAGATGGTGGGGGAGGAAGAGGGCGGGATGGAGCTGGGAGACCATGGAGCGGAGGCGATGGCAGACAGTGGGCTGCTAGTGAACGATGAGATGGCCAACAGAGCGGACATTTTGGAGCAGGTCTTCATGTCCACTGCAGTGGATTTTAGTCCGGACTCTAGTAGCAAGCTGAGGGCTGGGGCAGAGTCAGAAGAGGAACAGTTGATTGACCAGTCTGCTGCATCCCCACCGCCTCTACCAAACACAGCTTCCACAACAGTCACCGTCTCCTCAAGCACACTCTCCCAGCAGAGCACAGAAGATAAAGGAATCCAGACCGACATACCGCCCATATCTCCAGACCTGCAGGCTCTGCTCCTTCAGCTGCTCAAGTTCCATGGGGCAACAGTGGAGGACGCAGCTCTATCAGCCCCTGGCAGTCTTCTGGGATTCCCAGACATACCTGCCTCCACTTCCTCTGTCGCTGTTCAGCCAGACTCAAAGCCTTGCCAAACCAACATCCTTCCAGAAAACCCCGAAAAGTCCACCAATTTTCCTGAATGTTGTTCAGAGCCTGCAGAGAGCAGACGGTTCATGGAGGAGCTGGACTTTGTTGTCACTGAGGTGGAACCTTGTCCGTCATCAGGACTGGATGTGGTCAGCAAGCGTTACTGGAGCAACAACTTCCTGGTGGATCTGGTTGCAGTGGCAGCTCCAGTGTTGCCCACGGTGGCCTGGCTGTACTCGCGGCACGGGGTGGACGGAAGCGCTCCGGTGTACAACATTGCTGCTCTCATCAGGGGCTGTTGCATCATGGGATTGCACTCACTTCGTCACGTCACTCACAGGCAGAATGCATAACTGCTTCCAACCCGCATGCAAGCACCTAACTTAAAAGCACTTAGCATCTTGTAAGATCTAGTTTTTGTTCAACACTTGATGATGTCCATGCAGTTCTTTTGGTTCCCACACTGTTACTTTGCACTGTACAGTTACCATGAGTTGAAGCTGAGTGGTGACTAGAAAGGGATTATTTATAACAGGGTTTATTTATGTATTTATTTGTCATTTCCATGTATAAGCAAATCATCTGGGTAGATGGTTATGTTATC
Source organism: Amphiprion clarkii (assembly GCA_027123335.1). Lineage (NCBI taxonomy): Eukaryota > Metazoa > Chordata > Actinopteri > Pomacentridae > Amphiprion > Amphiprion clarkii. The sequence continues at coordinate 30,255,131 of CM049573.1, read as the reverse complement.
ATTGTCCTGTGGTGTTCCTAGTTGTTCTTGTGTTGAAAAAAAGAAATAAAAATCTTTGTTTGGATGAGAGATTTTTAGAGGGTGAAAGACTGAATGTTAGTTTCTGTTTGATGGGTTCTGAAATCCGTTTGCGTTATTGTTCAAGAGAAACCTTAAACCTTCAGCCAAAGCTTTAATGTGAGTTCACTGTTTTGTGAAGTATATATATTTTTTCCTCACTGGGTGTAGAGCTTTACTTGGTACAGCCTGTGTATTGTTCATAGAAATAGGTTGATGCTTCAAAGCAACTGACACTTGTTATGTGCCTGAGCAATGTGCAATACTGGCGGTTTACATCAAATGTAATTGTATCTTTATTATTAAAGCATGATTATTCTCGCCATGCGTGTGGACTCGACATTTTTGATCTGTGAGTGGTGGGACATGGACAAACAGGAAAGACTCAGAGTTGGACCTGATTATGTAAAGGCTTGTTCAAACTGCTAACAAAGACTGGGTGGGAGAGTTTCTTCACTTGTGCAAGTTGTTTGCATAAATAAATAAAAGGGAAAATATCAAGTCTGTGAACCCAAGTGCAACCGAGCAGCATGTTCTCATGACGGCTCCTCTTATATAAAAGCTCTCTCAGCCTGTGTTTTCAGACGTCCCCTGGGTTGCGGAGCTGGAGTGCATTAGATCCACTTTACTGAGATCTCTCAGAAGCTGTAAAATGCCGTCTGTACACTTACACCAGTAGAAATTGGGTCAGTGCCAGTACAGCTTTAAGTCTACCCACAAAAGCTATCAGTGAAGTCTTTGGCCATTATATAATATCTATCCATATTCAATGAAAATTAAAGAAAAAGCTGATTAACTCTAAGTGAACTAACACCGTGCCTCTTCGCTGACTCCATTCCCACGTTGCCATCTGGTGATCTCTCTTAAGTTGCATAACCGTGACCTCTCACTTCATAAGGCATAAGAATAATGAGTCGTCAGATGCTGTAATCCCCACACCAGTCTGTGGATGCTAGATTAGATGAGGGGGCAGCAGTGGTGTAAAGTCTAAGACTACGGCAGCGTTGTAAAATCAGTAGATGTGATTCTGCAGCCACATGGCCTGTTCCCTTTCTAAAGACTGATGACGTTCATTTTCCTTTTTTGAAAGTGGGTCAGTCTCTCAGAGGTTTTGGCAGGAAGGCAGGCAGTGTCCCCAGGCAGATGACAGTGGCATCATTACGATAGAGGCCAGACGAGCACTGACAATGGATCTGTCAATCCAGGTTACAGGACAGTTTAGTTGTTGACTACACAGCTGAGCCCCAAAGTATCCATACCCATGCCAAGTTTGATTTATAGTGAATTTTTATTTGACAAATAGGCCTCTCTTTGCTAAAAAAAAAACCCCAACAACGTGACAAAGGACATTGAGTTAGAGATGTTAATGATATTTGCAGCTGTTTGTAGGTTGTTGTTTTCCCCATTTTAACTTAAAAATGTCATGGCCGTAATTATTTATACTCTTTCTCAGTAATCGAATTACCTTTATTTGCCACCACATCAACCAAACAGGTCTTCACAGACATTTTGGACCTCTCCTCTTTTCTTATAATCTCCACATCTTTGAGGACTTCAGTTTCCTTCCTGTTGAAGTAATTCAGGCCTTGACTCTCGTTGGGCCACTTGACAATGCTTGTAATTATTTCTGTAAACCAGTTAACCCACTTTGTATGTTTGAGCACACTGTCTTGTTGGAAGGTCCAATGTTGTCCAAGTTTTTCAGCACTGTCTAACCCTAACCTCCAAACTTTTCACACAGTTGTTTTCTTTCCAATTTGCTGTTTACTTTGACAAGGTCACCTGACCCATCAGTCAAAAAACACACCCAAAGCATTATAGTCCCACATCCACACTTTACTGTGACATCCGATGCTCTCCCTCCCTTTGGCTAAGAAAAATTCTGAGTCTCTGTGTCCAAACAACTCAATTTTCATCTCATCCGATGACAAAACTGATGATCAGAAACTTTCTTCTCTGTCCGGGTGAGCATTTGTCCGCCTGTCTTGGAGAAGAGATACGTGGACACCAGCACTGCTTTAAGGTGTTGGTACCATAATTGCTCATAATTGCTGCCAGCTCATCTAATCTTTCACTTCAATGATCAGGTTGGTTTTTCTGGTGATCCCTGGATTCTTTTTGGTCTCTCACCTTACTTGCCAGTGGATGGAGTCCCATTTAGCTTTCTATCATGACTTTTGAGATTTTTCAGTCTGGAACTTGATTATGCCTTGTACTGTGGCCACTGACACTTAAAACACTTGGATGTCTCTTTACAGTCTTTCCTTATCTTGTTAACAGACACAGTGCATCAGACATGACTTTCAACTGACTAGAGAAGTACTGCATCAGCTGTTCTCAATTAATCAGAATGCTGCAGAATATGTTAGAAATTACTAGAACCTTTTCAAATGGTATGGAAGCTTGCATGCTCTCAAACACTGACTACAATTTCAAGGGATATTGCATTTTAGAAAAGGGAAGAAAAAAAGCATAGAAATAGTTAAAAAATTAACATTTGTATATCTTACTGTTTTTTCACTTATGTAATCTCCAGCCTATGGATCAAACACTAAGTTATTATAAATTAAAATGAGGCATGAGTGTAAATAATGAGGGGTTGAACTGCACGTTTCAGTCATATTAGAGTCTGCAGACATTTCAGTGGCTCACTGAAGCTGCACTGGTGCTTTGAGCTAATACCAGTGACAATGCTAACATGATGATGATTAGCAGAAACAACACATACCATGTTCAACATATTAGTTTAGCATGTTAGCATGGTGATATTTGCTAATTAGCACAAACACTGCAGTTGAGCCTGATGGGAATGTAATTACTTTTTCAGTAGGTGGTCACAAAACAAAGTCTTGGGCATTTTAACCCGATGATGGCGCAGTAGAAAATGTTGCTGCTCCCAAATCTTACAGATAGCGATCGAAACAGTTTTCTAGATATTTTATTCTGGAACCAACACTATCATAACAAGAAAAGCACTCGGAGAGCGCACTACTCTGCCAAGGCTGCTCAGTCATATCATTTCCACCATCTGAAATCTAGAAAAAGTCATGGTGGAAATCATGGCAACATAGAATGTGTCCATTTAATATAGATGAACCCACAAACAAAATGACCTTGCGCTGAGCACAGGCGTGTGTACGTTATGTATGGATACGGAATCACGTGACCTAAATATGTAGAAGGCGGCGGGAATTGATAGGACTCAGAAACACCCCAACAATTTAATCAGTTGTTCCATAGATCATTTCCAACAGATAAGTCCTGGTAAGTCGTCAGCGGTAGATTTGTAGTAGGATCACAATCATGTGATCATCAGCAGGCAGCTGATGTAGTGTTCACTAGTTGTCATGGTTAAAGTGACGCCGTGCCGTTATCTGGCAATGATACAGAAATCTTTAACAAATCTGTGGATCCAGACTATAAGCCACATCACTGCCAAAATCTAATCAGTTGGTCCTTGTGTCATTTCTGACCTTCCTTGAAAATTTCATCCAAATCCATTGGTCCGTTTTTCAGTAATGTTGATAACAGACAGACTAACCAACGCCGATCATCACATAACTCTGCCGAGGCTCCGCCTCCTTGGGAGAGTAACTATGGATAAATGAGCAGCATGAATCTGTATGTTGTAATTCTAAAAGAGTGGGGTAATAAAATTATTCACTTCCTGATGTATGAATCACATCATTTTATTAAAAACCTGTGTAGGACTAACAGCAGGTACACAATCTGCCAAATGTGGACTGAGCTCGTGGACTCATTACTGCATGTAAGTCCTTGTTTGTGCTCAACCACGGACATTTCTAACATGAAGTCATACAGTGAAAAAGTTTGGAAAATAAAAGGGGGGTGTCAGTGATTCAAAAAAATATGTGCAAGACAGAATAAATGAGCCTTTTTTAAATGAAAAGATTTTCAAAAGAAAACACAAGTCCACACAGACAGTTTGTTAAATTCCCCTTGAAATGAACACCTGCTCGCAATTATACTGTCAAAGCTGGTCATGCACTAATCATCATTTTCATAATCACTTTATCATCAAAGCATTAACAGTATCAGCATCTCTGAATGCATCAGTGAATCATTAGATAAATTACATTAACCCAGAGGCGTCACACTACTTGCAAACCTTTTGTAATCGTAACATTAAGGGCAGAAATTTGCTTCCTTCTACTTGCTTCAAACATTTATCATAAGCCATGGACCAAAGATATGTGGTCTCATGTCAGCACATTTCAGTTGCTCCACCTGCCAGTGTTTCCATGACAACACTTGCACTGGTAGCTATTTTTCCAACACTGACCAGGAATTTCATTACAATAATGAACAACCAGATGCTCAGTCAAAAACATTAACTGAAGGCATATTTTTAAATGAGCAACGAAGCAAACATTTGTTGTTCCACCTACTTATTGGCTGAGACAGCTGCTCTGAGACTCCACTGTGATGGTGATCTATGTTTTATAAAGACTCCATCTGCACAGTCAGTATATCAACTATTCAACAGCAACCAGCAAGATTCTCTCCTCCCAGGAAAAAAAATGCATTCATCACTGGGTATTTTCCACCAATATCTAGTGCTGGCAAAAGAGGAGAATGAGTGGCAGATCAACAGCCATGAGATTACCATAGGAACCCACAGCTGGAGCAGAGAGTTGGGACAGATTCTAGTCTATGGTCATTCATCTATACTCATTTAGAAAATCTCCAGTCTTCATTTTAATGCAGATTTCCAGTGAAATAAGGGCTGTACAGCACAGGGTGACACTGTGAAATATCAAGCAACATTCATTAGAAAAAAAAAATCAGTTCTCAGACAATGACAGACATAAATTAAAAATACACAATAATTAAGCAAACTGAGGGATGTCACTGGTATACAGTGATGCATAAAATAAATTACATACCTTTGTCCTTTGAGGTCATAATATAGACAAAGAAAGGGAATTGTACTGCCCATCTGAGTTTCAAAAAGGTAGCACAGGTACCATTTTATTTACAAATCTTCCTGGGAAAAACCAAAACAGAACATGTTTCTACACTACCTGACAGATTTAATAAGAATCTAAACCTACTAAAGCTGCTTCTAACCTTTAACCTAAGATGAACTGGATCATATGAATGGAACTCTCCCTTGAAGGCCAAAATGACCTTTTCACATGAACAACTACCCCTGGTGCATTACCTGCACCCAGGACTGGTGCATTTTACACTGCTGCAGATGGATAACACACTAAAATGGCTGCTGGTGGAAACAGAAGGACAAGAAGGACAGTTTGCTAACAGATAAGTAGTGTGTGGTGATAATCCTGGTTGGTTTGATGACTTTAAAGATAGAGTAAAGATTGAGCTAATGTCTTTGCCTCCACCCGGATCCCTTTGGCTCAAAACTGAGCATTTTTAAAATGTTACGAGAGCTTGACAGCAATCTTCTGCTCCTTCTTCATCATTCTCTGAGCCTCTTTCTCCATTTTTTTCCTTTGCTGCTCCATGGACCGCTTCTCTCTCTCAGCCATTTTCTGCTGTCTGTTACCAAAAAAAGAGGAAAACAAAAGATACAGTTTTAAGCACTGTCATTACGGAACATGTCAACAGAAGCTGGGTCACCTGGAACTGAGGAAAACGAACCCTGATCTGTTTACCACTGCTGCTGTAATAATGGTGTACACTGCCACCTGCTGGTCATCACATGAACCTACACTTCTCATATAGACAACAGGCACGAGTAAACAGGTCGCTCATAAAAACAGGTTACAAGGGTAGATGATAACACATTCACATGCACTGCTACTGCAATGTCACAAAAACAATGCATGTGTCAATAATGGGACTTGTCCCTGGTATTAACCTCACTTTGGAAACATGGTTTACTATGTTGGAGCACTGCAGTGGAAACCAACAGACTTACACTTGGAGAGGAAACTTTGTGTTACTCCTTTTTTTCCTCTTACTGTTCCAGTGTCTGCAGTCTTGCATTCTCTGTTGCATGTTGAAATTACATTTACAGAAGCTTTACTACTGCTAAAACCCCTGTTTCACCCCTCCTGATAATCAGAGCAGAGATCTGGTCTGGGACCTGGTGTCTGTCTGAACCGATATTATGTGGTAATGTGAGGGGTTTACATATCCTGTCTTACACCTCCAAAACTGCTCACAGACTTATAGGGGCTGCCCCAATTCATTTTCACAATAATTTTCTCATCCAGACTCATTCAGTTTTCTGTTTCTCACAGCAAAGTATTTTTATTGTTATAGCTAATTTCGTTTACTTCTGCATCCCCATGACATCACATCATGGTGCACTGCTGTGCTCGCTGTGGCAGGACTACCATAATAATATCCTGCAATGTGTGATGTGCTGTTATGTTCAAATCTTGCACGACTGAGATTATAGAGAGGAATATCTGTGAAGTTTTTTCTTATGTGCATAATGCAACTAGATTTCTAAATCTGTTGGGATTTTAAAACATTTGATAGCGTGAAGCAAGCCAGCTGTACTGTTGTTGTCCTTGGCAGTGCTGTGTCTGTTTCTCCCTGACCAACTGTTTACCATGACAGTCTGTGTTAGTTTAGCCTGAGTAGAGATAATGAGACAACTCATTACAGCTATTTTACAATGCTACAACGAGCTAGTGGTTGTGGCTGGATTTGTTTTTCTTGGCTCTCATGCACACGTTTGTGGTCGTAAATTAAATTTGAACGGTGGAGGAGGTGTGGCTGACAGGTTTCATTTTCTTCTTTTCACATATCAAACATGAAGCTTCTGTGGGTGTTTGCTAAAGCTGTTTAATGACTGGTTGGTTCAGCTGACAAACTGGTATTCATTGTGCACAGAAGCATTCTTGACCAATTACCTGAGCACCTCCTCTGCCTCCCAGGCAGCATCAGACTCGTCCTCCCAGGCGTTTGTGTCCTCCTGCCAGTTGTCCATTTCTCCCAGTTCAGCCTGTTCAAACAAATAGTTTCTGATTACACTGTGAGGTTGCTACTGTGATTACAGCAGTTCTATTACTATAGTTCATGAATTAGACCAATACGGGGCATTTCACTTCATGTATTATGGTCAGTCACAAGTCAGTTATTCTACATGTGTCCTGTTGCTACGCCAGAGATGGACTACATGGAAGACGATGTACGCTTCCTCCTGTTACATGTTTGTTCTAGTTTAATTAATTACCCCTAACTGCAATGACTGCAGAGGCATCACAGGGACACATATGAATTACTCATGAACATCAGAGGAAAATTCTGACTCTTTAGACCAGTGTAATGGCAGGTTTGTTAAAATGTGTGGACTGAATTTGGTTTAAGACCAACAGAGACTTTGATGGAGAGTTTTCCTGTCATTCTGACTGATATTATAGGTGTGTTCTTACATTCAAATCTTGCCTCCTGCAACTTCAGCAAAGTTCTTTACATGTCGAATGAATGACACAACACGTTTAGCTTTCCTTTGATTTCTATCAAACATTCCCACATTTTAATGACACATGATAAATCTGCAATCACAATGTAATATACAGAGAGCATAAACTACACATTATGCATAGATCAGGACTGGAGTCCATGTTCCAATCCTTACTTTCTGGGTTTGTAATTGAATGTTTCCACATCCACTTTTGTTATGTGGAATCATTAAAAATGAAAGGCAATGTATTAGAACTGTATTTCATTTTATACTACTCGACAGTAGACATTTTGCTTAGTTCCAAATTTTTCAAACTAAAACCGTTGGTGTGTGAGGAAGAGAAACCTGTCTGAACTTTGCAGAGTAGAAAAATGAAACTCACTGAAGGTGGAGTGAAGGTGATCATATCCTGAGAGGCTGCCAGCCTGCTGGAGAATCCTGCTGAGCCATCAGGCACCAGGTAGTTCAAAGGCTCCCGTTTCTTCAGCACAATCTTCAATGTGGAAACAAGAGAATAAGGAGAGGAACTCAGACTTAAACTAACTGCTCTGTGTTGTATTGTTGGTTAACCATTTCTGGAAAAGATTAGCTGATATTCCTGTTACACTAGACTTGCTGATTAACTTTTACTTGTTGGTCTAACTTGATATTTCAGTCAAGCAGTGATCAACAGAAAATACAAGTCAATGCAATAGGTTCAAGTCTTTTTATTACACAACCTACACATTCACTGAATTGTTGATTGACGTTCTTTTAAAAATCTATTTTGGACATTCAGTTACTTCCATGTGTGAAAAGACTATAAACTATGTAGTGCTGAATTGTGAAGTTTGACCATTAAACGGTTTTTCATCATTTTTCTCTTCAGGATTTGGTAACTGGCTCATAAATCCTGGCTTGAAGATGAACTAGAGCCGTACTCTACATGACGCCTCCCATCCCACCTAAAATGATAAAAACAGGATCACACATGTGGTACTCATCCTCAATTGCAAGTCATTACACGTCCTGCAATCTAGCGTGTGATAGCTTGCTTTGCAAATCCATCTTCTTTGGATACCAGAATTTGAAGACAAATTTTCACCTGAGACAGCTGGGATTCACAGATAATCTGCTGCAGGTGAAAGGGGCGGGGCTGACTATCTGCCTCTATGGCCTTCATCTTTCCATCCTGCCAACATCTGACGTCACAGTCAGCAGTGCATGCACACCAATGAGTGTAAGCTGTTTTGTGTGCTTAGTTTTTAATGACATAAATAACAGCAAAGTGATGAGTATACTCTCCAGCGTAGGTCTGTGATTTCACATTTAACCTGTTAGGTCCAGTTAAAACACACTCAGGTCTGTTTGCACAGTTGGTACAGTTCATTGGGGCTGGTGTGAAAGTTGTTGATCTGTGCCTTCAGTGGACACATCCCCAGCATTTGAAAGCACAGAACCTGCTTCATGGTTTTATTCAAATTTGGCTAGGTGGGTCGTAACACAGTTTTTGGTGATGTGACCACTTCAGAGTTTGTTTCTTTTTCAACTAATTTGCACAGAATTTTAAAAAATTACATTTTATATACAGTATCTCAGAGTAAGGCTCCACAATGGAAACTATAATTAAGTATCAGAATTAATTGCCAAGGTCACAGTCACCTCAATATTCACCTGTAATGGACTTCTATGTCTGTAAAGTTGTCAGGTTAGGTATGATATATATATACATATGTTTTATAAAGCTATATTTTTCTAAGACATGGAACACAACATAATCTGTAACATAGCTGCATTTTAGATGTTGAAACAAACTGCTAGTGTTTATCGTGCGAAAGTGTGCCCACACAAAAGGCATGGCTTCTTTTTTGTGTAGCAACTATTACCCATTTACACTCGTGACTGTTTCCATCTTTCCTACATTAGATTGATGTTGGCTGTCCTTATTGTCCCTCATAACTGGGGCACAATGGTTAAACTGAGTGTTAGAAGGGAGCCAACTGCACCTTAATTCTTTGATTTACAAAGACAGTTTTACAACGTAATGCAATGTCAGAGAGACACCGAATTTTCAAACATGTACTTGAGAGTCTCAGTAAATCATCAAACTGGTATCCGACCTTTGCTGCACTGTCTGTGGACATACCTTCTGCGTTTTCCTGATGGTGGGAGCCATGTCTTTGAAGTAGTCAGGCTCTTCATCGACATCATTGGGTGGAGGGGAAACGTTTCCGTTGCCACCTTCAATCTTAATGCTTGTAGGAGCCTCTTCATCCCAAGAGCTCCATTCTTCAATCTCTGGCTGTGCAGACTAGATAACAAAATACGACTTGAAGTCAAATATATACATGTAAACCGACAGCAGCACATGAAAAACTAGATGTTATGTTGGCTGTTTATACCTCTACAAATACTGACCAGCAGCCCCTGAGCTTTTCTGGGCAGCTGCTGTTGATCAACACAATACTGACCTGCTTTGGTACAGATGATGAAAAATCCACTGTTGTAGGGAGAGTTATTTGATCACCGCTGAGTTTGCGACCCCTTCCACTCCTGCATTAAAATAAAATAGAAAGTCAAAAGGAACTAATATACTAGGAAAAGCAGCAACTGAATGTCACAAAATTTTGGCAACTTAATTTTCTTTACGCATTACAAATGAACCCATCGTAGAACATAAACAAAATTCCACAGACAGGTGGCAAATTAGAGGAAACCAACATTATTAGTCTTAGTAAGGTGTTGGGGCGAAGAGCGCTGTCTGACGTGTAGGTTTAAAATCTCCCCATCTGGTGACTGTGAAAGCCATAGTATATGTTTCACATCATTCTCCTACTTATCAAACCATTCAGTAAGCCGTCATTCACTACAGAAAACTGGCACTGTCATTCTGGAAGAGACTCCTCCCATCTGGGGAGAAATACTTTTTCACAGGATAAAGGTTTGTATTCAACATCGTATGGATTTGTATCGACTCTTTCCTCTAATACAACAATAGGATCGAAACCATGTCAGCAAAATGCTCCACACAGCATAAGAGAGCCACAAGAGCCATTAACTTTTGGAGTTATGGGTTCAGGCCTTCATTGTTCTCTTGGTGAATGACTCACAAGCACTGAAACACTTGTTAAGAATATGGTGAAGCATTACTCCGTTGACCATATCCTTATTTTCTACATCCCTGTAAACCAACACAGATGGTTTTAGCATCACAATACACCCAAATGTGCATTGATCTTTGTAATCAGGGGTTTATGCACCTGCAGTCCCATGATAATATCACTTTTTATGCAGTTGTTTACAGACTGTTCTGGCTGACTAGTCTGATCATGTCTTGTATTAACAGTATTAGTCACCTAAACAAGAGCTGCTCTTCTGTTTTTCCTTACATGTCTCACTAATGCACAGGCAGTTTCATAACATGTGTGCTGTGTAGACCACAATTTTGACAGTATTTACCGATTGAAACACGAGCCAGTTGAGCACTATGTTAGACTGAAGCTCCTGCCACCCATGCCCAAACACAGAACCCTCTTTCAAAGTCACTTAAATGTTTTCCTTTTGGCATCCGGGGAAAAATTCATTGGGGCCGCTCACCATTTAAAACACTAAGACTTGCTGATAATTGCTTATTTGATTCATGCAATGCATGTGTGTGAAAGCACCTGTATATATGGTGTTTCTCCACTCACTTATGCAGGTTTTACCTTTTATTTGTCCCTGATCTGTAGCTGGATTCCAGTGTCATTTCAGCATATATTTAAAGAGACACCTAGTTGTGGTGCAAATGCAAGCAAAATTCACCAGTAGATCCTGTCAGTTTCATAAAGGGATAATCCTCAATCTTTCGATATACCTATGTTTTCAAATAAGGAAAGTAATACTGCCTAACCAAACTTCCATTTAAACAATGGCATGCATATAAGGTACTGGACAATGTACTAATCGAACATTCATTTGTGCTTACCTGCATATCAACCTCTTAAAGAAAGAAAGTAAGCTGGCTAGAAATGTGCAGATCTTGAATAGACGGAACTGAGTGATGGCCATGATGAAAACTGAGCTGCTGGCAAAGAAAAGAGGAACATGTTAGAGTTTACTACGATGGACACACAGTCACTCCTCCAGAGTGTTCAGTAAAGCAAGTCTTAAGCAGTATTGATGCATGGTAGCATGAAATTCACACGTTGGACAGAAGTCAGTCCTTATACAGTAATGTGTTTACGTGCATGCACATTATGTTCCAACAACTGGTGATGTAATTTAAAATCTGGAGAGCCGAGACATTACCCTCCTACTAGAATACTACCCTGCTTATGTGTTTCTAATTACAGAACAGGATTGGACTGAGGCTAACGTTAGATAATACAAGTTCAACCAGTATTTTAGTTAGGATAAAACAACTAAATTATGTCCTTACTTCAAGCTTTGCATACCGTAGCTATCACAAAATTGCATACTCACCTTGCCAGGTGTCAGTAAACCGTACCAGGGTCGCTTTCTTCCTGAATGAAGAACAGACCAGTTCATTTATGTGCTAACCGTTGCTTGCTAGCTTAGCCCCCACGAAAACATGATATTTCTGAACCCTTTAAAAGTCTTTCTAAGGTGACACATTGGCAGGGACTAATTATATCGCTGTCATGTCAAAAGCAAGCATGTAGCAGCTCTACATCCCAGCACGGTTTTAGGAATAAACTCCTAAATTCGTGTCGTCGCTCGTCTCCGCGCCATGGCTGCCATCTTTGAACTGGGAGGACCCTGCTGCGTTCAGGTGCTGTTGGAAAAGGGACATCATCATGTGATTATAAACATTTTAATTCGTTTCTGAACCACAGATCGTATATGCATATTTATATACATATTTAAGTATACATATAAGATTACAAAATTAAATTGAAGTAGCTATTACAGGACATGTAAGGAATGGGAAGCTCTGTCGATACAAACTACAGTAGGTTTGTATATTTAATTTAATACACCTTTAAGAGACACACTAAAACTGACTACAACGTATCTAGTTACGCATGAGATATGTAAATATTAACTATTTTTACGATTTTACACATTTGCAGTAATGTCTGAAAAGTTCTATTCGTGAATGAAGCGCTAGTTTTTGACTCAAACGCACCGCGACGTAATCACAAACTAGCCAATCAACAAACGTCTTGGCCGGAAGTGGCATATTTGAAAACTGTCAGTTGCCTTCGAGCCTTTTTTTTTTATTTTGCGGTGTCTGCTGCTGCCGACCCCACCAGAAGAACAACCGGTCCGTTCACAAGGGATTACTGACAGCAAAAACACGGTGAGATGCTTTTGGTTACCTGTACTGGTTCGTAGTGTTATTAAAAATGTCTTAATATACGTTGGACTTCACTCTAGATCGCGGTGCCCACAGAGGACCCAGTTAGCCTGTTAGCTGCTAGCCTAGCTACCCTAACAGTACTGCTAAATGAGAGCTAGCTAGCTACCTGAGCTAACTCAGTTTGTTATCACGAAGGTAAATACCCTGGCAAAGGAACATTGCTGTCCTCTAGTCTGTTTTGAACGCTGGGCATCTTTACGAAAGTACAGTACACCATGGTGGTAAATTAACGAAACACTTGGATTGTATCTGTTGGTTTTTCTGTTTGCCACACTCACACTTAAATGTCACCGAGCTATAAAGTGGCTGGTTTGGGAGTACCTCGTAACTACTTTTATGCTGTCTACAGTTGTGTGGATCACTAACCGTTAATAGATGTTTCATATTGTTATCCAGAGGCGTTGTTAGGATCTGGGGGGGTTTAGCCCACCCCGGCAGTCTCTGGGTTTTAACCTGATCACTACACAGTTTTCAAGATATTTCCGAGTAAAACATGTTTAAAATGAAAAACACTGTGCTCTCTGCAAAGTCATTCCACTTTCTTTTTGTGCTTAGTCAATGATTCACAATATTCAATTGAAGCAGGCTTGCTTGGCCTGTGGATATCAGACTGTGTGCCTTATTTTTGATGATGTACACAGCTATAATCCCGTGTGAAGGTGTGTGAGATGGATGACTGATCCTTTAAACAGTCTAGAAGAAGAGATGTAGTTGCTGGTGAGAAGAGAAAGTTCACCCATAAAGCTCCATAACACAATAAACCAAACTGAATACCTAATAATAATGATAACAATATTCAGGACAAGGCTGATGTCTGTGTTGCTGATAAACAACACAGAGGATTATGTTCAAGTTTAACCTCATGATAACATATCTAACAACAGCAATAGGGGATAACATTTCCTCTACTTCATCTAGCCTCATCTACACTTTGTTGCCTTCATATTTATCATATCTGTAGCCCCATTCTTGCTGTATTGAATTAATGAATTGGCTATCAACAGATGACAATAATGACAAGCCCAGTAATCGACGCGCTCTCGTGCACGTGCTCATACATAGTTTTTTAAACATTTGCAGTTATAGCTTTTGACAGCAAGGCCAAACGATAAGTGTGGTTCACTAAATTGTATTTTTATTAACTGTACGTCTTAATTTAAGGGAACACATCACTTTATTTGGGTTAATATACTTTGTGTGTTTATCTGCTCAATTTCAGATGGAGGAAGAGGAACATACAGACAGAAAGCAGCAACTTGCCAGGCTTTGTCAAAAGCTCAACAAAATTAAAAAGTACCTCAACGAAGGTAATGGAATTCCATTTTGTCCTATCACTGTAAGATTTGTATACATCAATATGTGTCTGTCTGTGCTTCATTCAGCCATCATGACATACTTCACTTGTTACAGATGACACGGACAACATTAACCAGGTCATCAGCTCCAACCTGCCCGAATCATGCCTCGCATATTTAATGGACCTGGAGAAGAAGGGGGACCCTCACTCAGATCATAACCACCTCACCAAGCTTTTTGACAGTTATGCCAGAGTGTTCTCTAATATGCCTCTGCTAAAACATTGTCAGAATGAGAGCTATGCCAGAATGTTGGTCAGATTCGCAGAGCTGAAAGCGTAAGCATGTTACTTCTTTTATAGCAAAATACTAAATCCTTTCTGGTTTGAACTGTTTGCTCTTTGCTAAATTTGGCTTTTAAAGGTTAATACATTCCACTTGTATTTCATAAACTAGCATTGTGGACATTTAGTCCATTTCCGGTTTTTGTCTGTTAGAATTCAAGATGTCAATGAGGCGGACGCCCACTTCAATGTGGCAACATCGAACAGCCAGAACTTTGCATTTGTCCACATTGCACATGCCAAGTTTGAACATTCACGAGGTAGAGAGATGTCCCTTTTGTTATTGTTGTGAATATGTAGACATTGTCATGACATGTCATCAAAGGTATTTCATGTCAGCTGTATTTCTTTACCAGGCAACACAAAGAGAGGCATTTACATATTGCAGGAGGCAGTCGAAGTGGGCGCCAAGCCAAGGGAACTGCTGGAGGCTGCCTTGCAGAGCATGCAGACAGGGAAAACACAACCATTTTGTTCAGAAGACAAGGAAAATCTTCCATGTGAGTATTTTTTCAAGGTTTACCTGATGGCATAATATATACCAAGTAGCCACAACAGCCAAAACTGCTTACACAATGCTGTGTAGGTCCCCTACTTCCAGAACAGATCTGAACTATCAGGCCATGGACTTGGTGTTTGACAGTGGATCTTTTGGCAGGGTGTTGGTAGATTGTGGATTGGTCTTGCTGTACTACATCCTCTATGCTCAGAGGAATTGAGTTGTGGGTAGTTTAGAGACTGAGCAAATGTCTGGGGCTCTTTGTCACGTTCTTTGAGCCGTTCATGAGCCGTTAATGCAGGGTGTCGGGGTGTGTTGTACCCTCTGACCACAGGCTGCTGCTGTCAGGGAATGCATCTTGTGAATACCAGCAGCCACGGTTTCCCAACAGAGCATTGCATTGTAACAAGATGATCAGTGCTATTCACTTTGCCTGTTGGTGATTTTAATGTTGTGGCTGATGTAGCTGGTTTGCTTCAATGATATGAAACAGCTTAGAAAGTCAGAGAGTTTGTGGTTATTGCACGGTAGAACTCTTAACTGAAACTATTTTCACTCATTATGTTCTACTTATCAATCTGTTTTCTGCTTTCTTTCTGCCAGCATTACCAAACAGTAATGTACCCGATTCCGTCAAAAAAGGCTCAGAATTGCTAAAAGTAAGCAGAATGTCAGATGGGACAGGCGACTTGCAGCTCTCCAGTATTTTTGGTTCAGGGTAAGAATATAACAGCTTTCAACATTTAAAAAGTCTTTTTTTGAGTGAGAGCATCTGACGTTTTCTGTTTCCTGGCCCACAGCATGGAGCCCCTCAGCGGATCAGATGACCAAATACCAGGCTGGAGATCAGGATCTCAACGCAAGAGAGCAGCTGGCATGGTGCGTTTCATCCTGCCGCATTAAACTTATTAACTTATTATTGTTTCTAAGTTGTGCTCTAACCTTTTACTCTACAGCCACGGAGAGTTCCTGTGGTTCCTTTCTCCATCGCAGAAAAGGATGATGATGACGATGACCACATTAAAGAGAAGCCTTCTACAAGAAATGACGCACCAATTCCCAATAGTCTGTCCAGGTAACATTTATTTACAACAACCCTGAATTACTCCCCCAAGGAACATGCTGGAGTTATGTATGGATTGGCGTGCGTTTGTCTGTCTGTCTGTTTGTCTGTTCGCAACATTACTCAAAAACGAACGAATGGATTTCAGTGAAATTTCCAGGGAAGGTCAGAAATGACACAAGGACCAAGTGATTGGATTTTGGCAGTGATGCGGCTTATAGTCTGGATCCACGGATTTGTTAAAGATTTCTGTATCATTGCCAGATAATGGCACGGCGTCACTGTAGCCATGACAACAAGTGAACACTACGTCAGCTGCCTGCTGATGATCACATGATTGTGATCCTACTATAAATCCAGCACTGTGGACTTATCAGGACTTATCCATCGTAAATGACACAAGGAACAACTGATTAAATTGTGGGGGTGTTTCTGAGTCCCATCAATTCCCGCCGCCTGCTACATATTTAGGTCACGTGATTCCGTATCCATACATAACGTACTCATGCAGAACACACACCTGTGCAAGGCCATTTTGTTTGTGGGTACATCTATATTAAATGGACACATTCTATGCTGCTGTGATTTCTGATCATCAGTAACTAATAAATGAACAAGTGCTGCATTTCTACAAAAACAATGCTGCATTTCTGATAATGCCATATGGGAGAATGAACAGCCTTGGCAGAGTACTGCGCTCTCTTGAGTGCTTTTCTAGTTTTATTACGCCATGTTACATAGAAATAATTTTTTATTGTGAGATTGAACATGATTTTGTAATTGGTATCTGCCATATATTGTTAGCTTTCCTGATTTTATCAGCCGTTAAGGACTACAGGAGCTTTGTAAATTTGGATTTGGTTTCATTCCACCAAGGACCAAAGCTGCTTTGAGAGCAAAGGGAGCCCTTAACCAGTATTCATATGGTGTTCCTAAGTTTTAAGTTTTTAATGACTTTTTTTAGGATTTGATTAGTGTTATGGCTGTAATTGTACTAAAAGAAACTGCATTTGAAGAGTGCATCTAAGAGTGACTTGTAATGCAATATACATGAAAATGTATGGGGTGTCCAAAAACTGTTTTCCACCACTGTATGTGCTACAATCATCCCACATTATTTTATAAACTATTAAAAAGTAAATCATAATTTTAATGTAGAAATTTTATTCATTTTTCAGAACAACATAGTTTTATCTCTTCAGACTTGTAGCCCTCAGGTCATAATAAACAAAAGTATTAACTGAGACTGGAGGGACCCCTCAGGGTTAACATGTGGCAGTTTATTGAGCTGAGGTCACTTTTACTTTCTTATCTTATCTTGTAAACCACGGCCAAGAAATCACGTCACCCAATGAAAATGTGAATTATGATACTATTATAATCCAGGAAACATAACTGTTACTCTCCGTTGCATGCAAATTCTTAAATTTGTCAGCCAAGTGTGTTTTTTTTTTCCAAGACTCGTATGTGTTGTTGATGTTTACTTTGTGTAATTTGTTCTCAGACAAACGTCTGCATCCAGTGTGAACTCAGCAGTTGGGCTGTCCTCCACAAAGAAAACTGCTGTCGATCGGGATGTTCAGGTGAGTTCAGATAAGCTTGTTTGAGTCTGTACACGGTAGAAACCATGCTCAATGGTTTTCATTACTCTTGCTCTGTTATGCAAAGATGCTCAATTTGAGTTAAAGAAAGAAGAATGAATATTCTCGGTGTGTTTTCAGCCACCAGCTCTCAGTCCAGCGCAGTATCCTTGGGAGGACCAGGCAGCTGTGGACTCCACCACCACACTTCTTCATTCACATGATACAAGGGACGCATCGAGACTAGAAGGTACTACATTACCTAAGGCGAAAATAAATACCCTGCAGTGTGTTCAGTGGGCAGTGATCATTTACAATAGACATCTAGTCCTGTTTCCTATTTTAACGACATGTTGTTTTTCTCTGGCAGATGTAACCTACAATTTTGATCAGGTCATCAGTTCCAAGTCTCCTGAGTCGTGTTGGACGTACCTCACAAACCTGGAGAAAAGAGGAAACCCTCGCACAGACATCAGCCTCCTTAATAAGCTGAAGGACTGTTATTCTAAAATCTTCTCCAGGCTGCCAATCAGACAGTACAGCAAAAATGCCAGCTATGCCAGAATACTAGTCAGATACGCAGAACTGAAGGGGTGAGTTTGGATGAAACTTCCTGCATTTCTGTTGTGAGGCTGTAAGGACAACCCGTCTCCAGTCAACCAAGCCAAGTATTTGTTTTACTTTAAGAAAATCCTATGTGATATTAAAGAGGTATTGTACAGTGTTCAGTTCAATCACACACACTGTGTACAAACATAACAAAAATAATGTAGTGCGTGGTAAAGTTTTAGAAAAGCAAATATTGACTTTCAGTTCTAACAAATTTTCAGCTGATCTTTAAGAGTTTCGTCATTTCTTTTTTTATTCAGGTTTGAGGACCCAGATGAAGCAGAAGACCACTTCATAGTTGCCAGATCCAACTGCAAAGGCTTTGCTTTTGTCCACATAGCACATGCACAGTTTGAGGTCTCTCAAGGTTTGTAATTTTCTTGAAATCTGGAGCTGTGTTCATAATCGAACTTGTCTTTTTACACCAGACTGCAGCTAATGCTCACTGCAAAATCAGCTTGGTTAAATTAGGAATTTAAAGAAAAGATAAATTAAACAGCAAAAAATGTTGACTTCATTAAAGAGAGCTTCTTTCATTTTCTGCTGTTTAATATCTAATTCCAGTAATGTGGTGTTTACTTCACCTGTGCTTCAAATTCCATATTTATCCAAGTCAGTTTTGCAGTGAACATTAAGCATCAGCGGTTAAAAATAACAACTTTCAGCATGAAGGAAAAAAACTTTCTATACTTTAAAAAAATTAAATGATTATTTATTAACGCAGCCAACTATCAGTTAAGAAAACTGTTTAAAATTTGCATTCCTAATTTTGAGGGATGGTTTTGTAGCAGTCTATACATTTTGTTTTCTTAGATTTGGTTGATTATAACTTCTAACTGTGGTGTGTGTTTAGTCAGTAGAACAGGTCTTCGTCTATCCAGTCTGTCTGCAAAACATAGAAAGTACAGTATACTTTAATGTAAAGTTATTTCCTACTCCTTTCCTACTTGTAGGTAATGTGATCAAGGCAACTTCAATTCTGCACAAAGCCCAGGTGTTGAAGGCCAGGCCAGCTGAGCTCCTGGACGTGGCCATACGTAACCTTAAAGCTGGAGAAAAACGGCTCATTCCCATCCAGGCGGAGGAACCGGCCACAGGTAGAGGTTTATTAAGTGCTGATTCATTGCATGGCTCAAAGCGCATGTATGAATGTAACTGATTTTTTTTTTTTTCACATCTCTTTTAGATTTTCAAACAGGTGCTCCAACAGTGCCCTCTTGTGAGGGGAACCAGGAAATGCAGCTTCCTACTCGGGTCCCTGTAAACCGCTCAGTGGATCAGCCACAACCTGCAAGCAAGGAGCCTTTATCAGAGTGGAAGATCCCAACCCTGGTCAACCGGCATGTTTCTCCAGAGGTCTGTTGGCTTTCTGTCTACGACTTAGAAGTTGCTACAGCATTTCATGTTGCAATTTTAGTCCACAGCTGATGTTCACTTGTGTAATATGAGACACGGGAGTTTGCAGCTACTATGAAATGTCTGATGTCTTAGTAGACTAATATTTTATGAACTTAAGTTTGATTTGTACTTGAATATATAAATTCTGTTGTTCAGCATTTACTATCTCCACCTCCAACACAATCCATTCTGTTTCCACTGCCATTGTGCATAGAAACACCACCACCAGCATTCTGACTGCACAAATGCTGTCAAAAAATGACTGTCAGAAATTGCAAGAGTGAAATGAAATTTGAAAAGTTCGTCATTCTGCATCACATAATTGAAAGTAACTTTTCGTATGGTTTTTTTTCGATCTCCTTAAAACTGACAACTGTCAAAATTTCCATTCATGATACTTTACAAATCTGTAGTGTTTACTATGATATTTACACCTTTTAAAAAAACAACAACAACAATTGTAAAGTGATTTATACCATGAACAACATATGAACGATTCTGTTTCGGTCTGAAAACCTTGTCCTTATTCAACATCATGTTAAACTTTACTGTTTCTTTTTAAGGATAAACGGACGACACCTCCTGACCCCAGACCTGTTCCCCGTCTGGTGGAGTCTTTTCGAACTCCGTGCCTCCAACTTCCAACCAGACTGAACCCACAACCAGTCTGCCAGACCCCGAACAACTACAAAAACCCCAGTGCTAACAGGTGATATCTGCAGCTTCTGACTTTAATGCATGTTACGTATGCAATTTCATTTTCAGTTTAAGTTTAAAAGAATTCTACTGTTCATTATTTATGTGTTTCCACCAAAATGCAAACTTGTCTCATTTCCTTTAGAAAACCCACTTAAATCGTTGTGCATTTTGTTGTAAGCCTCTAAGAAGTTCCACCAAATCTCTCTAATAGAAGAAACATGGCAAGACGTTGTTATTTCATCTTATATTGTTTCTTTTGAAATTAATTATCATCTGAATGGACTCTTCATATCTCCATCTGTCCTCTCCTCAGCTTCATTACTCCTGTTGTAAAGAGAGGCCATGAAGTGTCTTCATCTGCAGCAGCGGCACACAGAGCTGGACCTGTTCAGCAGCCGGGCACACCAGTAAACCAGCCGGCATGTTTCCAGACTCCACAGGTGTGGCATGTTTACTTTTGTTTTTATCTCATACTTATGTACATTGCATTTATTTGTCACACTCGGTGAACATACAGTGTATCCATCCATCCATTATCTATACACCGCTTAATCCTCACTAGGGTCGCGGGGGGGGGGGCTGGAGCCTATCCCAGCTGACTCGGGCGAAGGCAGGGGACACCCTAGACAGGTCGCCAGTCTGTCGCAGGGCTACATACAAAGACACACAATCACTCTCACATTCACACCTACGGGCAATTTAGAATAATCAATTAACCTCAGCATGTTTTTGGACTGTGGGAGGAAGCCGGAGTACCCGGAGAAAACCCACGCATGCACAGGGAGAACATGCAAACTCCATGCAGAAAGGTCCCGGGAAAGCCGGGACGCGAACCAGGGACCTTCTCGCTGCAAGGCGAAAGCGCTAACCACTACTCCACTGTACAGCCCTGAACATACAGTGTATATGGAATAATATGTGGTTTTATAAAAACATGTGTTAGCCGAAGACTAACCACCTCAGCTTAACAGAGGCTACATGAGAAGATCCATACCACTCATTAGCAAGAAGAAGAGGAAGACCAGGCTGGAATTTGCCTGGTGTACAGGCATGAGTCTCAGAAATTCTGGGATAAAGTTTTATGGACTGAAGAGACAAAGAGGAACCTTTACCAAAGTGATAGAAAGGTTCAATTTGGAGAAAGAAAGGATCTGTTCATGATCCCAAACATACGAGCTCATCTGTGGAACACAGTGGAGGTAATGTCATGGCTTGGGCTTGCATGGCTTCTTCTGGGACAGACTCATTAATCTTCACTGATAATGGAACACATGATAGCAGCAGGAAAATGAACTCAGAAGTTACAGAAACATTTTGTCTGCCAGTTTGAAGAAGGATGCAACCAAACTGATTGGGAGATTCTTCATCGTGCGGCAAGATAGTGACCCAAAACACACTGCCAAAACAACAAAGAAGTTCATCAGGAGTAAGAAGTGGAAGGTTTTAGACTGTCCAAGTCAGTCTGCAGACTTCAACCCTATAGAGTTGGACTTTACCTGCTGAAGAGGAGACTGAAGGGAGGAACCCCCCAAAACCACCAGCGACTGACAGAGGCTGCGATGAAAGCCAGGAAAAGCATCACAAAAGAAGAACGCAAAAGTTTGGTGATGTCAGTGGGTCACAGGCTTGATGCAGTTACTGCAAGCAAAGGATTTGCAACTAAATATTAAATCAGTTATTCAGTTTAATCTATTTTAAGTCTATCTGTTCCAATACTTTTGCTCACCTAAAAATGTGGTGTTCTGTGCAAACAATGCTATCTTCTAGTTGTGTATCAGGTCCAGATGTAAATACCTGGAAATAAAAGCTGATATGTTGATCTCTTGTCTCATATTAATGGTTTGATGTCAAACCCAAATGTTTTCAGTCTGCAGCTAAAATAAAGGAATTGGCCTCACTGTTCCAGTACTTTTGAAGGAGAGTATATGTATCTTGTCTTTGAGTATTAAATTCTTTCTAGGGGCCTAAAATTCTTTCTAAACTGAAATGAAAAATTACTTCTTTGTTCAAATCTTCTTCTAGGCTCCCCTCAGTGTGTTTTCAAATGATTCCATTACCATTAAGGGAAGGCAGTTCTTCATCCTCAAGATGATTGGACGTGGTGGATCGAGCAAGGTGGGATACTGTTGATGAGTTCCTGTGATGCCACAAACATTTCGTTAAGGCCAAGTTGGTGTTTAATGTCATTTTCAACCATCACGATATGATGTTTCCTGTTTTTCCAGGTCTACCAGGTCCTCGACCACAAAAAGCAGATATTTGCTGTGAAATACGTCGACCTCGAGGAGGCTGATGCTCAGACGATAGAAAGCTACAAAAATGAAATTGAACACCTGAACCACTTGCAGCAGTACAGCGATCAAATTATAAAGCTCTATGACTAGTGAGTACATTGTTTATCTAAAAATATATTAATGCATCACAGTGGAAATATTTTACCTGGTAAAAAACAGAATGACTACCATTTAATACCGGATGTTGTGCATTCAAAGTCTGGGTTTATCAAGCACAGAAGTATAGACATTTATTCTGTATACAGATTTTTTTGTGTGAAAGTACAGTATGTCAGGTTTACTTGTAATGTGGATTTCTGCGACCATGTTGTGATGGTTGCATTTCTGTTTTGTAGTGAAATAACCAACAGCTACATCTACATGCTGATGGAGTGTGGAAACTTGGATCTGAACACTTGGCTGCGAAATCGCAAAACTGTGAACCCCCTGGAGAGGAAGTACTACTGGAAGAACATGCTGGAGGCCGTCCATATCATCCACAAACACGGTGCTTTCCCTTTGTGCCTCTCAAAATAGTTCATTAATTGTCACTGCAAATGATCCTGAATTTCTAACCACTGCTTGTTTGAATGTTCTCTGCAGGAATTGTCCATAGTGACTTAAAGCCAGCAAATTTTGTCATCGTGAATGCGTCGCTGAAATTGATCGACTTTGGTATCGCAAACAGGATCCAACCAGATGTGACGAGCATCATGAAGGATTCACAAGTGAGTCATACTTTTAATGAATGTCCTGAACCTCTCGTGTACAGTCGTCCCTCGTCATATCGCGGTTCAGTTTTCGTGGTCTCATTGTATTGCAGATTTTTAAATTGTTTATATCTAGTTTTGTATCGCGGGTTCAATTTTCACTGTATCGCGGATTTTTTGCTGTATCGTGGGATTTTGCTGTACATAGAGGTTTTTATATGTTTATTGTTGTGGCGAGCTGTGTAGAACAACGTTGCTGGAGGGAGGCTATCTGCCTTTAATGCACCCTGAAACCAGCAGATGGTTTTACTTTGACACACATGGAGAACATCACTTGTAAACTGTGGCAGGAAGTCATCAAACACACTTCACACTCACAGTCTTGACAACAAAACACTGAACCAAACTAACTAGGCTGACTAAACCACAAAAACACAATAAAACACAAACACTAATAACAGTGGAACACTAACATAAACCACAATAATGACATTTAAACGCCCAACACCCTGAACTGCCATGATGCATTGCAGCACAACAGTTCAGTCATAGCGACCGACTCTGCCATCGCTACATTATTTTTATTATTTTTGTAGCCTAAAATATGAAAACAATATAAAAAAACAATAATTAAAACATATTAAAAGAATATTTAATGTAAATAAAATGCCTAGCATACAGCGCTGGGCTCTGATTGGCTCAGTGACCGTAGCATCAGTCTCCTCTGTCTCCTGTCTGGAGCAGCATTCAGCATCTCATCTTGTCCATTTCACATCAACGTCTGATCACTGCTCATAGTGTTGCTCTATGGTGGTGTGTTTTTGTGAAATTTGTGTAAAATGCTGAATTTATTTGAACCCCTACGTCGATCAAGCGTTCTGTGCCTTTTAAGGCTTCTGGCCCCGAATCCAAGCACCAGAGGAAGATGCTTACCATCACAGAAAAGTCGGAACTCTTTCAAATATATATAAATAATAAAATAAAAGTAAGGCCACAACTTTGCGGATTTTTGCCTATCGCGGGGGTTTCTGGGATCTAACCCCACGGTATACGAGGGACCACTGTACTCTCTTAACTGAGTAAATCAAAATGCTGTTGGGCTGCAGAAACAAATGAATGAAATTTACCTTTGTTTAGTAAAAGTACCAATGTTACTGTAAAAGTCCAACAATGTAAACATTCCTTAAAGTTTTGCATGATTATTCAGGAAAATGTACTATTGTATTAAAACTAAATGTCTCCTCAGATTCCTGTCATTGTGCTAAAACGTGTAAGCGATACTGATCCAAGACACATTTTGTTAAACTCGGTACCCAAAATGTACAGAACTGTGAATTTTACACTTCTTGGAAATTCACAGAAGAAATATCAAAAACATGAACTAATTTACATCCTAGGTTTAAATACAGTTAATGTGCATCATGTGAGAGAAGAGATGCAGATTTATCCCATGTCACATGAGTAACACCTTACTGTTTGTCAAACCCAGGTAGGAACTCTGAACTATATGCCTCCTGAAGCCATCAAAGACACTTCATCCCAGCCAGGAAAAGCACGCTCAAAGGTTTTTATCTTCACTTTTTCCCTTTTTTTTAAAATTTTTTTTTTATTTTTTTTAACGGTGTGAAATTATCTGTGATAGAATGTGAAAAGCCTTTTCGTATTTTGATCCACAGATAAGCCCCAAAGGTGACGTGTGGTCGCTTGGATGTATACTGTACTGTCTGACTTATGGGAAGACTCCATTCCAGGCAATCACCAACCAGATCGCCAAGTTGCAAGCAATCATCAATCCTTCTTACAGAATCGAGTTTCCCAACATCTCAGAGAAGGATTTGCTGAATGTCTTGAAAGTGAGACAACAAGCAGACTGTATTAGAAATGTGACACCAGACATTATCAGTTGGTTTTACCAGTCTGACATCATGCCGTTTCCATATTAATTCAGGTGTGGGCTAGCGGTAGTTACTGGTGATAGACATTTAATTAATAAAATAAAAGAACTGTTTAATAGACTGTAGAATAGTCATAGTTAGTACAAGGCTTGGTCACTTTAAAGACCTTCTCTGGTAAAAAATAAATAAATAAATAAATAAATCAAGTGTTTTACCCTGTTAACCTATCCATATGTTTTTATAAACTGTAGTGTATCAAGGATGGTCTGAAAACCACATATGCTTCTAAAGTGATGTTCAATCCCAGATAATCTGTGTTTTATGGCCTGCTTTTAACAGAGGTGTCTGGTACGAAACCCCAGCGAAAGAATCTCTATTGCAGAGCTGCTGGAGCATCCATATCTGCAGCTGAAGCCACAAACATCACCTGAACCAGGTACAAACACACACACACACACACATGCAGCAGTACATATTTGATCAGGTAGAAGTCTGTGCTGATCAACATGTGACAGCGGTCTGTAATTCACGTATCTGTTTCAGAATGTCCATCTAACAGTGATCTCCAGAGGATCCTAACAGACCTGGCAGCTCTGCAGTCTCCAAACAGCATCATCAGAGCTGCTAATGTAAGATTTTTTTGGTACAACTTCTTCTAGGGCAGTGAATTTCTAAAACACTAACTGCTTTCCGTTTGTCACAGAATTTGGCAAGAATGTGCAGCAGCGGCAGGAAGTTGGATGTTGCAGAGTGTGCAAAGTCATCATCTTAGCTCTCCTGAAAAAATGTGGATTTTTGTTTTACTTATGATCCGTTCTGAACCACTTAAGCACAGTTTACTGTTGTAAAAACTTGATATATATTAGTATGTTTGTTTCCTTGAAAAAAAATCATTATATTGCTTCATTTTTTTTAGTGATAATAAATGTAAGAATATGCAGTATATAGCATAGTCAAATAAACATGTATTCGAATGAACATTGTAGGTTTATTTATTACAGCTGAGGGACAAATAATCACTTAACTGTTGTACTCTGACATGCTCACTGAAACTGTCTCTATTTAAATAGTACAGCAGAATAAAAGAGGAGACACAAGACATGTTTTAGCAACAACATCTCAAAAATTCTCATTTCTTCCCACTTGGTCTTAAAATGAATTCTAACAAGCACAATTGTGGTAAAGTGCTTTGTCACTTTAAAGACTCTGACAAAAATCCTTTCTTTACAGCAGTAATATGTCCATATGGTGTTTTTTTATTATTATTTTTAAGCTATAGATATACACTACTGTTCAAATGTTTGTGGTCACCCAGACAATTCCCTGTTTTCCATGAAAACTGCCACCTTTATCCATGTGATGACATAATTGCACAAGGGTTTTCTAATCATCAATGAGCCTTTCAGCACCATTAGCTAACACAATGTAGCATTAGAACACAGGAGTGATGGTTGCTGGAAATGTTCCTCTGTACCTCTATGGAGATATTCCATTAAAAATCATCCGTTTCCAGCTACAATAGTCATTTACCACATTAACAATGTCTAGACTGGATTTATCATTCATTTAATGTCATTTCAATGAAAAAAGTGCTTTTAAAAATAAGGACATTTCTAAGTGAGCCCAGACTTTTGAACAGTGGTGTAGATATACAGTTAGAGACCTCATGAGCAAAACATGCAGTCATTGCCATGGCTGAACCATCCTGAAGGTGCACCGTACCAATGACAGTCTCAGAATCACAGATTCAGTTGGTCCTCTCGCGCTTACATTGAAATGGATTCAGAAACGATATCTGTATCACTTCTGTGGCCAGAAAGAGCAGCAGTTACAGAACCCGGCTAGAGATTGTCTTCTGTTTAGCAACACGTTGATGTAGTATTCAGCAAACTGCTATACTGTTGCATAAATATTCAGTACTCTTAGGTTGGACCAGATCCATCTTCAAAATCTGCCCTTCATTTAGGTCTCATCTACACACCTTTAAAGTTTCCTGACTGTATTTTGTAGGGTTGTGATGCTATTATGTTGACCAAATCTTCCCACAGACACATTCCATTTAAAATCTACCAAATCTGAGAAAGTTTTTAACCTGACCACCTCAGAGTCTACAGATGTTTCCATGTACAGGGGGTCCTCGGTTTACGACATCCTTAGCCTACAGCGTTTTGTTGTTACGTCGGAACTGGTTATGCTGCGTGGAACTAGTTGGCATGTGGAGCGGATGAATACATCGTCATGCGGTGCTATAAGAGGAAAATGGCTTTGTTTACATTCGCCGGGTTGTACGCCACGTACGGTTTTTATGACTTTTCCGAAGAACTGATATCGTGATGCATGTCATGTGAGTTCCGACTTATGACGAAAGTCGACTTACATCACGTAGGAATGGAACTCCGACGTAAGTCGAGGACCCCCTGTGTATTTAATGAGGCAATGTTTTTACCTTCCTACTATGAATCATTTTTAGTTACAGAAATTTTGTTCTTTAAAATATGTTAGTTTTTACAGCATTTTTGAGTCCTCAGGAGATTGACACATGAAATATTTTAGGGACGAACAACACATTTTTGCCAATATTCATTTTTTTTTTCTCCATGCCTTTTCTCTAACCAACTTTGAGTATTGAGTTTCTTTAGCAACACTGCACCAGTTTAATTTCTATGAAAGAGTCATAGAAGTGCTTGCTTCTTTTAAATAGAAGCAGGCACTTGTGACTTGAATGTATCGTCTTTGAAGTGCATTATGGGTAAAAATTTCAAGGCTCACTATGTGGGATAGGTGGTCGGTCAAAACAAGCTATAGCGTATGAATGGTCTCGTTTTTCTCCAACATTTTTTTTACCTGGCTAATTTTCTAGCCATTATTACTTCTGTTTCAAAGTTATTTTCTAATGTCGGCATTTTTTGACAGTTGCAAACTAAAATTTAAGATTCTATCTACTCAAGGACTTAAAGCAGGCCAGCTTTACTGATGGCTGTCATTTAGGATTTTTCACTGTTGATAAGTGGGCTGAAGGGTTTTGCAGATTCAGCCATGAAAGCTTCAATCTCCTCCACTGTTCACGGGACGCAGGTCAGCAGCTCGATTCCGTCTGCTGTCACTGCAATGTTCTCCTCCACACGAACCTGCACACAGAGGTCGGTGAGACACGGCAGAATCAAAAGCAGGACACAAATTCAGACATGACACAAAGTAAACAGACATAAGAATTTAAATGTTGAATATGAGGTTGATCGATTGCTGAAAACTGAACATTTTCCTTAGAGAGCACGAAATAAAGTGTGAATGTACAACTTGTATATAAAGATTCAAATTTCAAACTATTTTTTTTGTCTTTCAAACTGTCATAATTTAACTAATGACACTATTTGTAAAAACAGTCACATTTTTCATTTGTAACTAACATTTGTATCAAACAGAAACTTGTATGACTTTTAGGTTTTTATGAATAGCTGTAAAATAATCTTGGTAAAAGTATGAATTTCTTCTAGGATTTATAAAAAGAATCAGCTTTACAAATCTGAAATGTACCTCAAAAAATCTGATGCTCTTTGACTTTCTGTGAACCCTAACACCATCCTGCAGTGTGAGACTCACCCATAAAGAAAACCGTTCTGTATGGATGTAACTCAAAGAAAAAGCAAGGCCTTAGTTTTTATAGTATGACACATTTAAGTGTTTTTCTGAGATTTTCATGCTTAAGGTGACATTGCTCTTTATAGCTTTTACCTTCACAGTTGCACATCTGGCCTGTTGCAAATCAGAAAAGAATATCAATGCTGCCATCCATGTTGCCCCGTAAGCTAAATTTCTGTAGTGGTCGGCCTTGTAGAATTAAAATCCAGGGTTGACGATTAATTGTCGGATAAATAATTAATCAGTCATCATTCAGTCAATCAGATGATTTCCAACAGATGAAATATTTTTAAAAATTTGTGGTCCACAGCTGTGGATTTGTAGTCGGATCACAATCATGTGATCATCAGCAGTCAGCTGATGTAGTGTTCACTTGTCATCGTTGCAGTGATGCCGTGCCGCTATCTGGCAATGATACAGAAATCTTTAACAAATCCGTGGATCCAGACTATAAGCTGCATCACTGCCAAAATCTAATCACTGGGTCCTTGTGTCATTTCTGAACTTCCCTGAAGATTTCATCAAAATTCATTCATGTGTTATTGAGTAATGTTGCTGACAGACAGACAAACCTACGCCGATCGTCACATAACTCCACCGCATTCCTTGGCAGAGTAAAAATGAATAATTTTATTGCCTTTCTGTTTTTTTCATTCTTAGTTTGAAAATTGTGATTGAAATATGGCATTTGTGTTGTAGGCAAATGGAAATTATTCCAATGTTTATGCAAAATGACTCTAGTTCACTCCAGTATTTACAGTTAGATGATTGTGTAGTAACTGTTAAATGCAATTTATCCATTTCTGTAACCCTCTGGGTCTCAGCACACTGACCACTCCAAAGCCACGGAAGCGAGACAGCACATGGTTATTGATGAAGCAGCTCTGGTTGGGGTCGGCCAGGGCCTGATCCAGCAGGTGGTTGATGAAGTATATTCCAGGCTCCACAGTGAGGACCATCCTCTCCTGCACCAGGCGGCCCATCAGAAGATTCATCAGTCCAGGCTCGTTAATACGCTCCACCCCCTCGATAACAGATGACAAATTAAATGTAATACAAAGTGCTTTACAAGGCAGAAAGAGCCTGCATGTGAGGTAAGACTGGCTAAAAAATACATATAAATACATAGACAGATATGTAAAAAATCAATTAAAAGCCAGACTAAAACAGTAGATCTTGAGTTTTCTTTAAAGAAAATATCAACAGTCTGCAGGGCCCTCAGGTCTTCAGATGTACTGTTCCAGAGACGTGGACCATGATAACTAACTGGGCTTTTATTCTTTTTGGCACAGTTACCTGTACAAGAAGATCTACATGCTTCTTAGGATAGAGACAAATCTGATGAAGAGGTTGGACCATTAAAAGTTTTAGTATCAACCAATGAAAGGATCTTAAAATCAATTCCGGTAACCAGAACATCCATCCATCCATCATCACCGCTTAATCCTCATCAGGGTCATGGGGGGCTGGAGTCTATCCCAGCTGACTTAGGGTGAAGGCAGGGGACACCTGGACAGGTAACAGTTTATCACAGGACTACATATAGAGACAAACAATCACACTCACATTCACACCTACAGACAATTTAGAATCACCAATGAACCTCAGCATGTTTTTGGAGTGTGGGAGGAAGCTGGAGAACCTGGAGAAAACCCACACATGTACAGGAGAACATGGAGACTCCATGCAGAAAGATCCTGGGAAGGCCGGGGCATGAACCGGGGATCTCCTAGCTGCAAGGCGACAATGCTAACCACCAAGCCACTGTGCAGCCCGAGGTAGAGACAATAATTGCAAATCCAAACACCCATCCCAGTCAGAAAAATATATTGCGAAATGTCCAACTGTGTGAGTGAGTTACTGATTAAACTATTGTTTTCTGGGCAAAGTTTCAGGAGTAGTAGTGGATTGTGTAATGCTGTTAGTTGTACAATCTGTCACTGTTTAGCTCAGATCAGACCATGTATGCTGACTGCTGACATTTTCATGTTTTCAGCAGTAGATTTTAGTGTAATTTTATCTGATGATCACAATAAGCCAGTCCGAGTTGTGTCGTCATCACAACAAAATCATATTTTATTGAGATCGACAAAATTACCGCTTGATACTCTGCATATCCTGTTGACAAGACAACATCATTTTACATTCATGAACAAAATACATAATTACACAGTTGATCTACAGGAAGCCACTGTCAAAACATATCAGACACTAACAGTACCGTGAGGATCCTTTGAAAAATACTGTCATAGTACCTCTCAAGGCAAAATAAAACGTTACATAAAACTATCATTATTTTTTACCTTGTGAAATGCAAAATACTTTCAATCATTCAGGCCTGCAAAGAGCTTTCAAACAAATGTAAATAAGCCCTTTCGTGTTGAGGTGCCACAAGCTGACACCGCTTCCTTCCTCAGAAACATTACATAGTACATGTACTTTCTATAGAAATGAATGGGTTTTTGGAGGTAATATTAGATTTACTTATATTGGTATGAAAAATTGCAGATGAGCTAAATTTCTGAATAATGAAACTTCTTAGTGAATGCAGCTATTTATACAACATCTCTTATTTTGGAGTGACATTATGATTTGAAACTTTATAGTTATTTTTTTTGCTTATTTACTTTTGTATTGGTACTTAATAACATATACACCTTATCTATACTTTAGAAAAGTTCCAGCTGTCATCGTTTACTGACAGGAATCTGCCTGACAACAGTGACATGTATGTATATGCAGTAAGAAAGTTAAAGCGCACATGACTCTATTCCTGACCTGACCTCAAATAAATACAGACTTTTGTCCTAAAACTGAAAACTCAACTCACTGTGGTGCAGCAGACATGATGATGGCAGGAATCCACTGTCACCTGTTGGCTGGAATCATGTGAGTTTTTAGGTTAAAAAGCAGATGGACTTCTCTTTCAGATCTTAAAGATGTCCGAGAGGCTGCTGCAGTTCGGACACATAGTCACGTTCAACTCACACAGCATAATGGCACGTTAATGACCCAAGACTCACATGTGTCAGGGTGTGAGGGATTGTGCAACAGCCAGGTTGTGCAACACTGGTTGTAAGACTACCAGGTGAGGGGATTCATGCTGTCTGTGAGAGGGGAAACAACATTTGTGGCAACCAGTGTAAAAAAAAAAAAAAAAAAAAAGAATCAATTTGTTTTAGCAGATGGAAATGATCTGTTGAAGTTGGATGTACACTGGTCCAACGTTTGATCTTAACACACCTACAGAGACTGTCCAAGCTCACTTTTTTATTTTTTTTACATTGAAAGTCCATTTATGAGCCTTTGAGATATTTTTTTCTCACCGTACAAAGCGTCAATTATTTACACATTTCTAACCATCCGTAATGAGGTGGCCTTGTAGACTGGCAGCTGGAATACATGCATGAGGGACAAAAATACCACTTTACCAACACTTACTTCCATACTGTTGTCTGAAATGTAAATATCAAAGTCTCTAAATTACCTCAGTGCATTTTCTTTTCAACTTCACAATAATATGGAAGCAAATCAGACTCATCAGATTCTGAATTTTAAAAGCTGCTGAATTTTTTACTTTGAATTTTTTTGCATCAAAATTATGTATATGAATTTTTTATGCCTGAATTTAGCTCATCAAAATTCTGAAAACCAGTTAAAAATTCAATGTCTTCAAAATTCGCCATCAAAAAAATTCAATGTCTTCAAAATTCTCCATCAAAAAAATTCGATGTGTTCAAAATTCGCCATCAAAAAATTCAGTGTTCAAAATTCGCCATCAAAAAATTCGCTGTTCACATCCGGGGGACTCAGGCGTAGACAATCGATCCTGGCCAAAATCGAACCAACGCCCAGCAAATCACGTGGCGCTCCTCCAGTCATGTGACGCAGACGGTTCACCTCACAAGACCGGGGTCAACCACGGCTACCAGCATGAACGACGGCGCTTCAGTGAGTGTATTAATCCTTTTTGTCCTGTATGTGGTTTGTTTTTGTGAGAGTCAGTAAGCTGTAATGCATGCCGTTAGCTGCGCTAGCACAGCGTTAGCCGCGCTAATACGGCGCTAGCACAGCGTTAGCCGCGCTAATACAGCGTTAGCCGCGCTAGCCGCGCTAATACAATGCTAGCACTGTAATAAGGTCACACAGACAGCACGTTCTGCACCTGGGTAGTTGAGTAACAATTTTATAAACGCACAAATGGGTGGAAGTGTGATTTATGCGCCCGAAAATGCAGTTAAGTCACAGAGCAGTAGGGTCGCCACCTTTCAGAAATGAAAATAAAGGACGCCCACCACGGCTCCTTGGGGCCACAGTTCAGTAAAATTGGAAAGATATTCACAGATTCAGAATTCTACCATCAATAACTCATTATAAACGATGCCTCTTTTCCATCGTTGTAAGGTAGACAATGTGCTACAAGCCTAGTTTTATCAACAGTAGCTGTCTTTCAAGCTGCAGAAATAACATTGGTGTCAACAGGAGCCAGCTGAAGGCTGCAGTGATTTTGGTGACACCACAGTGTATCAGAGAGAAGCTATTGAATATTTGTGTCTCTCTTTGCTGTTGCAGCAGTTTTGCAATTTGCACACGGTCCCTGTTCACTCCATAGACATCAGTGTTATTCGTGCAGCTTGAAAGACAGCTACTGTTGACAGAGCCGTAGCTTGCCATTAGGCAAGGCAGGCAATTGCTTGGGGCCCCCTAGCTAGGAAGGGCCCCAAGTGGGCCAACAGAATTGACACAAACAGCGACAGAATACATTCACTAGACAGCTGCAGTTACAAGGTGCAATGACAACCGCCCATCGCAGAGCCCCTGAAGGGGCCCCCTCTGCCGTGAGTCAAACTCGCCCCTCCCTCACCTCCTTCTCTCTGTCAGACAGAGGGAGAGGGGGAGAGAGAGGTGCCGACAGCGTGTGCAGCGTGCTCTTCAGTAAATAGTAAATTTCAAGACTTAAAGATGTTTATGACCTTTATGGCTTTCTTTTGTCAAAGGAGGAAATGTCTGCAGCTATTCAAAATGACACCCTGACAGAAAAGTGCAAAAAATTTGAAAAAGCACTTCATGACATAGATTGTGACGATTTAATACTGGAGGTCAGAGCTGCATATCATGCATTTCCTGATAATGTAACTTCCCCAAGAGAAATGCTTGACTATATTTACAAAGAGCAGCTTCTGGATCTGTATGCAAATCTCAGTCTTGCCTTTTGACTTTTATTGACACTGCCCATCACTGTTGCCTCTGGCGAGAGAAGCTTTTCATCACTCAAGTTGATAAAAAAAATTATCTCAGATCAACTATGTCTCAGGAAAGGCTTTCAGGATTAGCTTTAATTTCGATTGAGCACAAGGTAGGACGATCATTGAATTTAGAAGACATGGTCACTGCATTTGCACAAGCCAAGGCTAGAAAGCAACACTGGTAGGTTTTGTTTTTATAAAAAAAAATTCCAAAAGGCTCATGTGCACTTTTATATACACTTTTCTGTGTTTCTTACACGTTGCATTTCAGGAACCTGTGCAGCATTCTGGACCATCTCCTCCTGCTGCAAGGCCACTTCATTCTCTCTTGCCTCACTGAGGAGCAACCAGATGTTCTCATCATGCTGGGCACGGTTCCGCTCCTTCTCAGCCTGCATCTGCACAAGTATGCTTGGAAGGTCCAATTTTCTGTTGCACCTTTTCCTCTTGCCTAGACCAAAGACAGAAAAGTGATCAGAATCAGCTTTAGTAAGTACACAACATGCAAGGAATTTGGTTTTGGCTGTTGGTGTCACACTAGGAATATGGAAGAGAATAATAAAAAATAAACTACAGAAAGAGGAACAGGAAGAAAAATGAAATAGCAAAATTAATTTAAACAGTATATACAGAAATTTACAGCTAGACTGGAATAAACACATGAGCAAAATGATTATTGCTATAAACACAGTAGTGCAAAAGCAGAGAATGCTGTTCATGGTGAAAAAAAAAATGCTGTATATGTCCATTGGAATACTGACTATTGTACAGGTTTTTAGGAATGGCTCAGCTGTTTATTAGTGATGGCAGTGGGGAAGAAGCCATTTTTGTGTCTGGAGGTTTCTGTGTACAGAGATCTGTAGTACCTGCCAGAGGGGAGGGGGGAGACAGTTTAATGTCCAGGGTGAGTGGGGTCTCTGATGATGTTTTCTGCAGTCTGTACTATAGGCTGTAGTCTGTTTCTGTTCTGCTGTGTGGCTGATCCAGAGGTGCACAGGACAGACTGAATGACTGCAGTGTAGAACTGGATCAACAGCTCCTGCAGCAGGCCATGTCTCCTCAGCTGTCGTAGGAAATACATCCCCTGCTGAGCCTTTTTCAGGATGGAGTGGATGTTCGTCTCCCACTGCAGGTCCTGAGAGACTGTAGTCCCCAGGAGCTAGAAGGACTCCACAGCTATGATGTGATGTGTTTAGCCACCCATCCATTGATTTTCAATCATGATCATGTCTTTGATTGTTTTACTTGAATAAATTTTTGGCACTCTTTACTTTAACTGAAGCACAAATAGTATCTCCTCCACCACAACTAAAAACAATGTGGTGTGAACTTCATTTCATCTTGTGCACATTTTGGAGTTCCTAAGAACAGCTGTGTTTTCTTATTTCTATGTATATTTTCATTCAGTTTCGCCGCCACTTCGCCGCCGCCGCCACTTCGCCGCCGCCACTTCGCCGCCACTTCGCCGCCGCCGCCACTTCGCCGCCGCCACTTCGCCGCCACTTCGCCGCCGCCGCCACTTCGCCGCCGCCACTTCGCCGCCACTTCGCCGCCGCCGCCACTTCGCCGCCGCCGCCACTTCGCCGCCACTTCGCCGCCGCCGCCACTTCGCCGCCACCACTTCGCCGCCACTTCGCCGCCGCCACTTCGCCGCCGCCGCCACTTCGCCGCCGCCACTTCGCCGCCACTTCGCCGCCGCCGCCACTTCGCCGCCGCCACTTCGCCGCCACTTCGCCGCCGCCACTTCGCCGCCACTTCGCCGCCGCCACTTCGCCGCCACTTCGCCGCCGCCGCCACTTCGCCGCCGCCACTTCGCCGCCACTTCGCCGCCGCCGCCACTTCGCCGCCACCACTTCGCCGCCACTTCGCCGCCGCCGCCACTTCGCCGCCGCCACTTCGCCGCCACTTCGCCGCCGCCGCCACTTCGCCGCCGCCACTTCGCCGCCGCCGCCGCCACTTCGCCGCCGCCGCCGCCACTTCGCCGCCACTTCGCCGCCGCCGCCACTTCGCCGCCGCCGCCGCCGCCACTTCGCCGCCGCCTCGCCGCCGCCGCCACTTCGCCGCCACTTCGCCGCCGCCGCCACTTCGCCGCCGCCGCCGCCGCCACTTCGCCGCCACTTCGCCGCCGCCGCCACTTCGCCGCCGCCGCCGCCGCCACTTCGCCGCCGCCTCGCCGCCGCCGCCACTTCGCCGCCACTTCGCCGCCGCCGCCACTTCGCCGCCGCCGCCGCCGCCACTTCGCCGCCGCCACTTCGCCGCCGCCACTTCGCCGCCGCCACTTCGCCGCCACTTCGCCGCCGCCACTTCGCCGCCACTTCGCCGCCGCCGCCACTTCGCCGCCGCCACTTCGCCGCCACTTCGCCGCCGCCGCCACTTCGCCGCCGCCGCCGCCGCCGCCACTTCGCCGCCGCCGCCACTTCGCCGCCACTTCGCCGCCGCCGCCACTTCGCCGCCGCCACTTCGCCGCCGCCGCCACTTCGCCGCCGCCACTTCGCCGCCACTTCGCCGCCGCCGCCACTTCGCCGCCACTTCGCCGCCGCCGCCACTTCGCCGCCGCCGCCACTTCGCCGCCACTTCGCCGCCGCCGCCGCGACTGTGTTTCTTACACGTTGCATTTCAGGAACCTGTGCACATACTTGATTAATATTTATTTTTTTATTTGATTATGTGGTTTGCTTTTATTGTTGTGGTGTTTATAGTTTTTTTTTAATAGTTTTTCTTTTCTAAAAGCATTTTAAAACTGTGACACTTTACAAACATATATTTATTTATCTTGTTCTTATTCTTGTTGAATTTGCCAGGGTACTAGATTTTCAATGTCATTGTCTTTGAGTACATGCTAAAATAAAAACTACATGCATATAACAACTTCTTTGACCTGTGGCAATTCCTTATAATGGCAAAGTATAATTTATTACACCCCATATTTCCATCAGTACTTCAGAGGGCCCACTGTTACTTTTTGCTTGGGGCCCCAGGGAACCCTTGCTACGGCACTGACTGTTGATAAAACTGGGCTTGTAGCACATTGTCTACCTTACAACGATGGGAAAGAGGCATCGTTTATGTTTTGACCAGTGTTGCCAACTCCTCAGTAAGGAAAGTAGCTATTGGCTGTCCTAAAAGTCGCTAGAAGTCGCTTAATGATGTCATCGCCTAATTTGCACAATTTCCTGTTTGCATGTAATTGTAATCAACATTGTGAGAGAGACAAAAAGTGAGTTTAAAATACCCAAAATATGTCTCTGAACTAGAGGCTAAATGCAGTGATTTATTTTAGTGTGACAGTGAAGAAACATTTTCATTTCCATCCTGCTCTGTAAGCAGGACAGGATCTGCAGAGACTTTGATTCATCTGCCGTCTGGACATGGAGTGATGTGGGTCTCCTCTAATCAGACAGTGGGATGCTGCAGGTCACTAGACTGACTGCCTGTGCTTTGGGAAGGGGAGGAGCTCACAGCGCCACCTGCTGCTCGTTGAGGACAGTAACTGCAGAACGATCCCAGCTTTCATGTCAAACAGGGGCGGATCCAGATTAATTTTAGTGGGGGGCGGGGGGCACAGGGGGGTACAACAGATATTTTGGGGGGGTTGTAAGAAAAAATTAAAGCTGCTACCGACCTCTCGCTTTTACAAAGTTTTTTTTTCCATGGGTTTTTTTTTTGGCTCTTTAACCCAATAGGAAAGCTGTATATGACCTTTTCATTTTGGACTGTTAACATTCAAATTATGATGGACTTGTTTCCTTGTTTATGTGAATTACAACATCATTAGCTGCAACATCTGCCTGTTCTGTAAAACTGGTAGCTCAACGACAGCATCCTGAGGGCAATTAAGTGACAAATATTGTGCAAGAACAGCACTATTACAACCCTGTCAATTTCCACTTCTGAAAATGTTGACTGCCAATTATTACACATAAAACAAGAAATAATATTCTGTACTAATACTTCTGTACTACCCAATACACAGTGAATAAATATTATCTGAATGTCGGGTTATTGTTGTTTATCAGCACAATACAAAAAGATTCATGTTAGACATATTCCAGTTAAGACTAGAATATCATGATTTATGTAAATTTACCTCAATAATATGAATGTTCAGGTTAAGATTGTACAGTGATATTTATTATGTAAGTTTAACTGATTAAAGTTTATGACTCTACTGCAATATTATTGATTATTTCGATTTACATCATTATTATAATTAGGGTCAGACTCTACAGTATTAAGATTAAGAAATCAAATATTCTATAAAATGTAAATACATTGAACTCATTTGGATATAGTTAAGTGAGACTCTACAATATTATTTGACCCAAATCTATCTAAATCAAAATTTTAATAATTTTCACACCAAACATTTACTGGACTGATTTAAACATTAAAATCACTCCTTTCTAATCCTCTGCTGTACGTTCAAACCTGAGGCCTTAAATAGAAACACACAAGCATCTGATTGAAGGAACTTCTGCAGAGTCCTGGTTCCAGAACATGATGATAGAATTATAGACAAACTTTAACAAAAGCTGCCTGAGAGTTAACAGGTTTTTATGTTGGATTTCTTCAGTAATTTAATGAACATTATCAGTAATAATCAAGTGTTCATTTGATGAACTTGATTTCCTAAAACATACAGAATTGGAGCTCATATCTTTGGCAGCTGTAAAGTTTCTGTTCCTTCAAAGTTCACAACACAATGAATGAATTCCTAAAACACTCTCAATGCTGGAGAGTGTTTGATGCTGAAGCAGTGAGCAGTTTTTCTGTTTCTTCTCTGGAGATGCACAATGAGGGACGTCTGCAGAGACTACAATGAGAAAAACTATCAGACAGCAAACGGCATGCATTCAAGGTGAGCTCTGAACATTTGATCTGGAACAGGAATTCGATAACGGCAGCATGAGCTTCATTTCAGTCTGTAGCTGCTGAATTCATGGATGAATCATCTGGCACTAGAGAGGAAGACCACCAAACATCCATGTCAGCTGATGGAGGTCCAAGAGTCTCACTGAACAAACAACCTACAGAGTGAAAACCTCGAACCTGATTGGACGGCCTCCTATTCAGCCACATGTGTGAACAAATGCCTCTAAGTTGATTTGTTTTCTAAAATAAATCTAGTTTGAGTCCTAATCTATGCCTGTGTGTTTGCTTCTTTACACCACTGTGAACAGTTTAGATTGTTCCAGATAAGACAAGTACAAGATTCTTTAGAGCCGTTCTACCACGAGCCTGACAGGAAGAACTCCAACAGCTACTGAATGTTCCTGTGGTCCCCTCAAGGCTACTGGAGTCGCTGTGGTTCAAAGCCAATACCGACTACGTGGACTTCTACTGGACCACACGGAGGCCTTCAAACCGGACCAACAAGTTCACCGACTCCCCAACTCGTGGGTCTGAGGACGCCGCCGAGCCTCGGCCCAGCTGGCCGTCTGTCTGTGGATGTTTGAGTGCTGAGAGGTTTGTGGATGCATGTGAATGTGTCTGTGTTGAAGCAGCAGCTTTTGAGTCACTAACATCGGGAAAAACCAAGAGCTCCTTTGTGACTTCCACTAAAAAGCTGATGAAAATAAGTTTGCCAGGGTTCTGACTGATAACAGATTATTAAATAATGAAAATAATAGTTTAAATATTCCTTTAAACAATCCTTTTAGGTGTACATTTCCTTTACACTGACTTCTTGGTATATTTACAAGTATTTTGGGTGGAATATACCAATAAGCCCAATGTTCAAGGGTTCTGGGAATATACCATTAAACCAACCTTTTAGGTAAATGTTCCAGGATGTTGGGTAGAATATACCATCAGATAAACCTTTTAGGTCTACATTGGAAGATTTTAGAGTAGAATATTACTCAGAATCATCCTTTAGATCTACATTTAAGGTGGAATACTCCTTTACACCAAGATTTTTTGGTCTACATTGAAGGATTTTAGGTGGAATATTCCTTTGAACAAACTTTTTAAGTTTCTGTTCAAAGATGTTGGCTGAAATATACCATCAGACCAACCTCCAAGGTCTACAGTAGTGAATTTTAGGTGGAATATACCATTAAACTCACCTTTTAGGTCAACATTGGAGGATTTTAGGTGGAATTTTCTTCCAGACCGTCTTTTAGTCTACATTTAAGGATGTTTAGGATGGTATATTCTTCCAAACCAACTTCTCAGGTCTACATTTCAGGTGGAATATTCCTCCATACTATGACGTTTTTACAATGATGGTTCTACTGTGAAACCAGTTTCACATGTTCAGGTGTTCTTTGTGTGAAAACAGAGATTTCAGGTATCAGAAGGTGGTTTTCAACTTTCTTTGTTTACTTTCTGCTTCAACTTTAAATTTCCTTCACTAAGCCAGCCCTCTGGACTTCCAGGAAGCTGTGTTCCTATTGGCTGTCCAGGTGGCTCCTTGGTGTTATCAGGAACACCTGAGCAGCTCAGTCTCTTCCTGCTTTATTCAGCTGCAGACAAACATTTCCTCTGCTTCTCTTCACCACTAAACCGGGTTTGGCTCCGTTGCTTTAGTTTGTTCTTTAGGAGTTGGCTTGCAGCTTCCAGCAGTAAAATCGTCTTTAATGTGTTTCTTGGTGTGTTTTAGGGCTTTGTACTGGATAGTTGTCTTGGTAAATGTGGTTCTTTAGCCACAGTTTGCACATGGTGCTAATGTGTGCTGTGATTAGTGGATTTGGTGCAGCTGAGTTGTGTCTTTATCTTGGCTGTAGTGAGTCTGTAGAGGTTTTTGGTCAGACACATTCTGTATTCTTGTTTGTGAACCAACGTTGGTTGTCCAGAAGGTAAGAGTTCCTGTCCTGATTCTCTGTTCTCAGAGGTTCTCTGGTAGGCTGCAGGAGACTTTAGCGTTTGGGTTGTGCTAGTTTGGTTTTTATACGGTTTCATTTGGACGACTATCTTGAGGTCCCTCCATGTGGTTTAGTGAGGTTTTCTGGAACAGTTCTACAAAGCAACCTGCAGCAGAAGAGACTTTGAGAGTTTTTAGGAAGTTCTGGAGAGCAGACTTTAGAGCAGCAGAACCATTTGTCAGCAGTTTGAGCAGGAGAAGGTGAGCTTCAGAGTAGAAATGAGACGGAAACCTTCTTGACCCATGTGGTGTGGTCCTGTACCAAGAGTTTGAGGAGGTTGTGAGGAGTCTGTAGTTCTTTGGTCTGAAAGCACACAAAGAGTCGACTCATTAAAGGAGAAAACAGGAGATATTGTTGGTTCCTCTGTCATTCTGCAGTTTCTAGTTTCCTTAGACTGAATGCCAAGTTTATATTTTAAATGATTTCCCCTGTGAGCCCAAGAAGACTTCAATAAACTCCCTCCATCCCCTGAACACAACACATTTTATTACCATGTTAAATCTTTTTTTTTTTTTTATGTTTTTGAGTTTTAATCATAGTTTTAGCAGTTTTTTCCTCTTTGCTTGTTTAGTTTTGTCATCTGTGTGAAAGGTGCTAAACAAATAAAGTTGAATTGATAAATTGAGTAATTGACTAACTCATGATTGTGACAACAGAAGGATTTTCATTGTGATTTAAGGGTTTGTTTAATTGTTAAGGTTGGGGTTAAAGTCTTGACAGAAAAAGATTTTAAAAAAACTACATTAAAAAAGCAATTAAATGTAATAAAACAAAGACAAAGCATTTAATACAATAAAACTAATTAAATTAAACACTAAATAAATAAACATTAAAAGATCCAGTTAATTAAGAATACTAACATTAAAGATAAAGTATTTAATTAGATAATTAAACATTAAAAAATACACATCATTTAATTACAAAAATAAACAAATTAAAAACAATTAACAATTAGAATATTAACCATTAAAGACAAAAGATTTTAGGTAATTGAACCTTTAAAAAATACAATTAAACAGAATATTAAACATTAAAAAAGACAAAACATTTAATTCAAAAATTAAATGTTGAATTTGAAAATTAAATCTTAGAAAAGACATTAAAGCATTAAATAGGAAATTAAACAAAAATACAATGAAGCATTTAATAAGAAAATTAAA
The DNA here is from genome assembly GCA_027123335.1 of Amphiprion clarkii. Lineage (NCBI taxonomy): Eukaryota > Metazoa > Chordata > Actinopteri > Pomacentridae > Amphiprion > Amphiprion clarkii. The sequence goes on along the minus strand of CM049573.1, from coordinate 30,213,046 downwards.
CATTAAAAGATTATAAAACCTTTAAATAGTAAAATCTTAAATATTCAATCCAAAAAATAAACAGTGGAAAACAACAGGAAAATTTTTAAACATAAAACTTAGAAAAGTCGAAACGTTTGAAAACGCAACAATTAAAAATTAAAAAGGCAAAACATTTAAAAATCAAATCAGAGAGAAAAGAGCAAAACTAAACATTTAAGAAGAATCAAATTAAAGACAAAACATTTGAAAAGACACAAGTTAAACTTTAGAAGATCAGAATGAAAACATCAAGTTGTTTCTTCAAACATTTCCTCTTTCTATGTTCTTGGTTTGATTGTCGACAGATTTACTAAGAACTCATTTCAGAAAACTGCTTTCCAGATAAAGTCTACTCGTAGTTGAAGGCATGGATCAAACTAATGTTACCTTCTGATCTCCACAAACTTTACTGATCAGTGAAGAGAATCAAAGTTTGTTTAGGATTTCTAAAAAACCCACAGGTGAAGGTCTGAGAAGAACTCAGATGGATGATCTAAATGTGAAATCAAGACTCATGGTCACAAGTTTTAAGGCTTCTGTTAACCAGAAAGTTGAAACTAACAGAGAAGTACTGAGAAACTTTTAAGATTTCAGTCCTCGACCTGTCTAAAAGCTCAAACTAACAGAGAACTACTCAGGAACTTTGAAGATATCAGTCCTTGGACTGTCTGAAGGTTCAAACTAACAGAGATCTACTGTGGGACTTAGAAAATTTCAGCCCTCAGACTGTGTGAAGGTTCAAACTAACAGAGAACTACTCAGGAACTTAGAAGATATCAGTCCTTGGACTGTGTGAAAGTTCAATCTAACAGAGAACTACTGTGGGACTTAGAAAATTTCAGCCCTCAGACTGTGTGAAAGCTCAGGTCCTGAGGACTCGGGAGGTCTGGGGGCTTGGAAAGTCTTGGAAGTGAGGGTTCCACCCTCCAGCACAAAGGCTGAAGTCCAGCCTCCTGCGAAAAACGGTCGAGTCGAGACCCGAGTAAAAAAAAAAACTCGAAAACGACAAAAAATAGATGATAAATGCGCAAAAAAAAGAAGAATTAGTATCTGAGCGAATAGCTCAGGAGGATAAGAGGAGAGACTACAGAGTGGAAGGTCGCCGGTTCAAGACCGGCCAAGGGCAGTTTTCTTTCTTTGTCTTTGTCAGGATTTTGATAAAAATTTAAGAAGGGTCTGGTCTTGAACCGGCGACCTGCAGCTCCATAGTCAAATCCTTAACTCACTGAGCTACAGATCATATAAAAAGAAATAAATTCGTCGTCCCTTTGGCATCGTAGTTGGTGAGGTCACCACATGGGTGGAGCCAAGGCGGAGCCTGGGTGGAGTCAGGGCGGAGAGTAGGCGGGGAGGTGGGTGGCGGCCTCCCCCCTCTACTCCCCCACCTCCCCCCACCGCCCACCACACCTTCCCCCGCCCGACGAGTTTCTCGAGTCTCCACGAGTCCTTCGAGTCTCCACGGGTTTTCCCCAGTTTCTGGAGTTTCCACGAGGTCGGAGGCAGAACAACTTGTCATGAAGAGGTGTTGAAGTCGGCCAGGATGGACTGACTTTTTACAGCGACTAGAAGGAAGACCACTAGAAGAGCAGGTCTTTAACCACCATCCAGAAAATCCATGGAGTCGACTCCAGAGAAATGAAGGGACGTCAACTTTTATCAACCTCCATCCACATGTTCAACTTCATATCTTGGAGATTTTTAGCACCACAAATCTTTAGTATCACACTTTATTATCATTTATTAGGACTTTAATGGAATCCACCAGCATTTTTAGTTTTTGTTGACAAACTTTATTCTTGTTGTCGTGAGACTGCAGTATTTAAAACTCTTCCTTCTATTTGACCTCATGTTTATTGGTTTTAGTGGAGAAACTTATTTTAGTTGTCAGTTAGTCTCCAAAAAAACAAATAATAAATTGGATTAGTCAAGAGGTTTAAATTTCTTACTTTGTCATATTTTAAATATGAGAAAAAAAAGTATAACAATAAAGCATCTTGAGACTGTTTGACCTGTAATTGGTGTTATATAAATAAAACTGAATTTAAATTGTATGTATCTTGTAATGTTGGAGTAATTCAGCCATATATGTTGGAAAACACAATTTCTTTGTCCATTAATCTGTTGTTTTCTCCAGTAATTAATTTCTTGTTTTGGTTTATAAAATGTCAAACCCAAATATATTCAGTTTACTGTCATAAAAACCAAAAAGATTTACATTCATGATGCAGGAATCAGGCAGTTTTTCACTTTTTATCTTAGTTTAGTCAGAAAGATAGTTGATAATGTGTGAATTGTTGCAGCTTGTGAGCCGGAAAAGGTTTTAATCTTTGGGGCCGAGTGTCAAAAAACATTTAGACACCAACATCAACAAAACACTCAACAAAGATTTGAACATCATTAAAGAGAAATCCAACTTTTGCATGACAATGCATTAAAGGACATTTATTTCCAACGTAAATGTGTGATATTCATCCTCTGGAGCTTTCTCTTCACATCATCTTCCAACTGGGCTGGTTTGGTCGGGAGCATGTGCAACAAACCTTTGAAAAACTGCACTTTAACATCAATGAATTACACTGAAGTTTAATCTCTACATAAATGAGACCGAGTCTGGATGTGCTGCTCTGTCATTAACTCCTAAGTTTAGGGAAAGTTCAAACAAAAGAGGACAGTTCAGATAAGACTTGAGAATGAGCTTATTTTGAACAAACATCTCAGACTTTCTGAGCTTCAGCACCTCTAGCAAGATACTTTAACAACAAGCAACTCAAGAGATCCAGAAGTTGAAGAGAGTTAGCTTTAGCTGAGCCAAAGAACATGTGGGACGCTAACCTAGCAAACATTTCAGACTTTTCTCTGTGAATTCTGAGAAATAATTTCCTATTTAATGACAGAGCTATACATCTTAACTCAGTCTCATTAAAACAGACTCTAATTCAGTCGCATCCATCCATATTAAAGTGCAGTTACCCAAAATGTTTGTTGCATGAGCTCCAACAAAACCTGTCCAGGTCAAAAGCCACTTTGACAAACAGGAAGTGGATGATTCCAAGCAGATTTATAGAAGGGGGAACTGGACTGTACTAAGTGTGGTGGAGTATAGAGGGGTGTTCTGTGGGTTTTTGAGGCTGATAATGATTATTCGTGAGACATTTGGAGTAGATATTCATTTGCAGTAAATGAAAGTATTTAAAATCTTGGAGTTAAACTTAGAAGAACACAAACTCTAACAGAAAACTTTGTTGATACGTTTTTGTTTTGTTTACAGATGTTAAGTTAACCCTTTAACATCCTCATCAAGAAAAAGGCAATGAAAAAATTATTTCTTTATATTTCTTATCTCTTTGGGGCACTAATAACAACAAACAATGTTTTTTTTATGAAGAGACCCAGCGATTTTTAAAATATTGACCTCTACCAAAAGGTTGAGTAAATTTGTTTTACCCTCTCAAATCTTTTTTTAATTTTTTCAAGTTATTTTGTTGGTTTTTATTTAGGCACAGTGAGAGAGAAACAAGAAAGAGGGTAGAAGAGTGGGGAGAAGACATACAACAAAGGGCTGTGAGTGGGAATTGAACCCGGGCCACTGTGTCAGAGACCAGCCCCTGCACATGAATTGCCGGCTTAACCTGTTGAGCTATACAGGGGCATTATTGTCACAATTCAAATGACAAATTTGTGTTCAGCAACTCCTTAGGCATCATAATATGTCAAAAGTATTACTTTACCTTTGAAAATCACAGCAAACAGAGGCCTCATGTGAGGAGTGATTTTCCTCGTGCTAACTTCCTGTGAGCAGACTCTGCATGCTATTTCAAAACACAGTGACATCTACTGGACGTTTTTTTGTATAATGTACCTTAGAGTGGTACATAATGAGGGGCAGAGATGGCTGAAACAGGTGGACTTAAGTAAAACATATTTTTCAATAAGATTTAGAGTTGAAAAATGACATTTTTCGACATAGTATACTATGACATT